>WTSP01024877.1:0-16164 GCA_025331215.1 Actenoides lindsayi | reverse complement strand
AAAAAAACTGGACTTTTGCTTTTGGATTTGAAAAAAACCACAGAATTAATTTATTTTGGTTATTATATCTAAAGCTCAAAAATAGACTTTTTTTTTTTTTTTTTTTTTTCCATCTCACTCCCCTTTATGTCCTTGAGATGGAGGACCTTTGCTGAAGCTCACATCTGAGTCAGGGTTTCAGACAAGTTCATGGGAACACAAAGCAGAGTGCAGTCCTTATCCTTGGCAATCTACACAAATTTTGCAGGCACAGAGCAACATCCTTATGTTCCTGATCTCTCAAAGGCAAGTCTGAGCAACTTTAACAATGCTAAAATATGAAGATGGTATAATAAAAACAAGAGGGACTAAGCCAGGCTTAACTAGAAGTTCTGATTAGACTGAAAGAATTTTTATAACATTTTGCCACATGAAACTTGGAGCAACAATACTGCTTTAGTCTTTCTCTCTATCCACTTTCCAAACAATATTCTTTCTCTTAATTGTAGCCTTCTACTATATATATCCACTTGATGGCAGCATTTGAACACAGAAGCTTTTGAATCTCTTCAAACTCTGTCCCCGTCTCATTTTGCATGGGGAAAATTTGTAAACCATCCCCAGTGAGTGGTCATGGCAAAAAGGGAGAACGAGAACATGTCTGTGGTTCTTCACCTGTAGGTAACTACTGCTCAAGACCCGGTGAGATATAGCAAAATCAAAACCACATCTGCATCAGTAAAAAAAAAGCCAGCAATGTTTAACCAACAGAATTACTGGTCTCCTTTGGAATAAAACTGAAGAGTAGAGGCCTGACATCTGTAGACCCATGGGGTTAATGATACTTCTTGAAAGGTTACTGCAATAAGAAAACCCGTGTTGGATCTTCTTCCGTCATATATGAACACATGCACGTCTACATATTCATAAGTAATGTTGGATTTTGGTGTGCTACCTGTGGCATGCAAAATTTATCCATTCTTCTAACTTGCACACAGGTTTTGATAGACCACACAGAGACAGCATACACTTTATAAACAGAACTAAATGAATGAAGATATCTTAAATGAAAAGTCACTGAGAGGAAATTGAGAACAAGGAAAGGAAAACCAAGAAAATATTTTATACAAATTCTGGTAAGTGAAAAGGTTTTGGTACACTAATATATTCCTAGCTTCTCCCATTTTACTTGTGTATTTTTTTCAACACAAAAGGACATGTGCAGCAACTTTGTCAGTATGCTCATATTAATTCTCATTCTACCCATACCATGTGGTGAAATTTTGATTTGTCTGCCTTTGTCTTGCCAAATTTTAAAGTTGTTCAGATTGGAAGGAGGGAAAATACATGTTTTCATTTTTAAAAATCTTTTTTTTTTTTTTTTTTTTACAAAATTCAAGGCCAGAGCTTCCCTCAGTTTTCCAGAGCAGTGGCAGGCATCTCACAACATGCTGGGAGTTGTGCATCTACAACATTGCCAACAAGGAATAGTTAATATTTCAACAGGCTAAATAAATGTGGAGTGCATTGGAGTTATTTCATTCTAACCTTCAGTGCTTAAATCACTGGAAGTATTTCAAGAGTCCTGCATCTTATCATGGTGCAAGTGTAAACTTTTAAGGGATTTAAGCCTCAACTCTCACCTGTGCCTGGTTTTCTTCCTAAATAATGGAACTTGGAGGACTATGGAGATCTAACTGATTGCTGAGAAGTATGAAAGGCAGCCTGTTTTCAGGAAGTATTGGAGCAGTCCCTCTAATTTTGAGCCCAAGAAAGAGTTAGTGATGCCTCTGTGCTGAGGGAGAACAAAGATTGCCTCGAAGCCAGAGATGAAAGCATAAGAAGTCTCGTGTGGGCTTAGTGGTGGGAGAGAGCCATAAAGGGACCAAGTCTGATGTGGAGTTTTTCCTTTAGGCAACTGCAGGGCTATTATACTACTAACAGATGAGTTCATCAGGGGAGATCTGAGTTTGTGCTTTATAGATCACATGTGAGGTTGAGGAGCTAAGAGGGAGAAGCTGCAGCTTTACCAGGTTTACTATCTGCAGTTGCCTGCAGGCCCAGTCCTGTTCTCTGCTCTAAAAAGCTGCAATTGTCCAATGCTTTCAGTGAGGCTGCTGCCTTTACCTAGGGGTGTTGTCTTCCTTTTGAATATCAGCCCTTTTGATATTTTGCTCATTACTACACAGATTCTGCATTGATCTTGGCTGGAGATTTTAATTTTTCTATCCTACGGTCATGTTATTCACAAAAAAAAAAAAAGAAAGTACTGATCAGTGAAAAAGCGTGCAAAAATTTCAGGCTGTCCCTTGGCCTCAAGCCTTTCTTCTCCAGAGAAGCCAAGAAGAAAGGTTAGAGATAGTTAACTGTGTTGGCCAAGTTACAAAATTGTTACATGCAAATGGATTTCCAGTAGCTCTCTCTGTTTCCTAAGTAGGTAGATCGAGGGTCATTATGTCCACTGATACTACTTGCAGAAGTATGACACTGAGGATAAAGAGGCTTGTTTTACATATTAGTGTCTCAAATCCGTCTATCTTTGCAACTAACTACATGCCAATGTATAAGAAGTATAAATATAACCAAACAAATAGAGTGGTGGTAGAGCACTTAGGAATGAAAGATCATGCTCAAATCAATGCAGCCATAATCCAGGAACAACTTTGGCAGAAGACTTCATGTGCCTTACATTGTGGAGGCATACAAAAAAAGAAGAAAAAGGAGAAATAGCCTAGTTTTAAGAGATGATGGAATGGTGAATCCAAGCATTTGCTTTGAGGATGTGGAGTAAAACAGTGTGGTGGGATGGTCCCCACAGGGCCTCAAGACAGAAGAGGAATGAAGGCCACCCAGTTAACCTGGAAACAATGAATCTCAAAGTCCTTGTCAGTCTAGCAGGAGCAACTAGCTTGAGGCAGGGGAGGAGATCTAAGTAGGTGGCATAGCTAGAAGAAGCTGGGAATGTAGGCTTTTTTCTTTTCTTCTGCTCCCTCTGAGACGTGCTGGTTATATTTGTGATACCTACCCAGTTTCTTACAGGAAGCAGGGTATGTGTGACCATTACAAGATGATGGAGAATTGACCATCCTGTTATGGGTGAATGTCTGCCATTCATCTCACAGTTTAAAGAGAGGTAGGAAGTGAGGAGTCTGAAATGGGAGTGATGGTAGCTTGTGTTTATTCAGAAAAGACTAACCTAAATGCTTGATGTGTTGATTAGCTATCTGTAGCCTGATGATGCCTATGTCTAATGTGGTTCCACTGAGTAGGACCATGATGTAATTCTTTCAGAAAAACAACTGCAGCTTAAAAGGATTCCTTGATGATCATTTTTACCTCTAGTCTTTGGAAGAACTTGATGCAGAGGAGACAAACTGCTGTTAAAACCTGTGGTACAAATGCTGGAGCAGTAAACTATCAGCCTAAATAGGTCTTCAGATGTATTCACATAATAAATACTTACATATGTTCTGTCTCTTGTGGGCAGTGCTGAATTCGCAAATGAGTGAGTTTCCATTGAAAAAGTTCCAGTTAAGGCTGCCCACAAAGCTCTGCCCAACCAGTATTAATTTCTCTCCTACAGACCCACATTTGTTATAAAGCTCCAGTGAATCCAAGTGATTGTGTATAATACCTATCTCCTGCGGCTTCCAAATCTCAAATTCTAAAAAAACCAAACCAAACAAAAAAAAAAGGAGTAGTTTGAACATGGACAGTGTGCTTCAGTGTTTGCAAAGTGCTTTAGCAGGCCATGACTGTGGCAGTGAACTATGCTGTGACTAGATGGTGCACTTGCCATGTGGTATATAGAAAGTGCAAATATAGTGGTGATAGCTGCTCCTTACATAGGTATTTGTGATAGCACTGTAGTGATTACTGTGTGCATATCTTTTCATCTTTGGGGAAGGATAATTTCAGACATGGGATAAGTGGGACCTTTAGTGTTTGGGCTCTGAAGCCATTAAGAATATATATTCAGTATAATAAGTACTACCCCTCCTCAAAAAACAAAACAAAACAAAACAAAACAAAACAAAACAAAACAAAACAAAAGACAACAAATAAAATCCCACCCACCCACAACACCCTACAGTATTTCTGTCCAGTCATTCAGCAAGCTTTATTCACTATTATTTGTATTGCCTGGGTTGCAATTATACTGTAAGCAAGCCATACCTGACAATGCTCTTTCTAGGAGCCTGTGCTAGGGCTGCAATAGCAATGCCTGATGCAAATCAGTCATAGTCAGGTTTTCATGCTTAGTATCTGGCTCAGGCTAATGTTGTTTTACGTCTCAGAAAAACTCAGCTTGGTTTCCAAGACTGAGAAGAGATTGTCTCTTCTGCTTGTTATTTAAAAATACTAATCTGATGGTCATGTTGAAGCATAACAGTACCATTCTGAGGGCTGATCATGTCCTTTTAACATGAGTTTTATTGGGCTGTCATGAATTTCTAATTATTAGTGCAATACTAAAAACAAATTTAAGGGAAGCAAACACCAGGTTTATTGGAAACAACCAACCCAGATAAATGTCAAGCCTTTAAAAAGTAGAAGTACACCTCCTGCAGGTCAGAGATCAACCTTCTCAAAGTCTTAGAGCTTCTGGCTGAAATATATCCTCTCACAGATAACAAGTTATTGTGCTTTAACTGGCCCTGGTTACAGGCTGCAAGAAGCTGCCCATCCTGGAGCAAATAAAAATGTAATTTAATTTGGTTTGTCTTCCAGTTTCAGTGAACTCATGATGCCTTGCATTTGCTGTGACCTGAGAGTTGCACAGGATTACAGGATGCAGCTGGCCATGGTGATCTGTTATACTGCACAATCATGTAGATCTCTATGCCTGGAGTGTGATGGACCTGAGATACTTTCTCTGATTTCCTACTAGTGGCAGAGATGAGCATTTTAAGACTGTTAGACTGAAAAGCTTCATAATGTTTATTCAAAACCTGTCTGAGATCCTTGTTCATGAAAAGGGCAAGTGGGAAGAAAATACACTTGCAATTTGATTCTTTTTTTTTTTTTTTGTATGTGTGTGTGAAAAAAAGATTTCAGGATAAAGCTCCTATTCTGAAATTAGAATGGAAACTGGAGCCACAGAGGGCCTTAGGGTTGCATGCTCATTTGACATGACCACATTCTTCTCAAAGTTCAATGAGAATATCATAAGATTGCTGGGATCTGTAAGTTTAGTACTTTAACAAAGCGGCATGCATCATACATATGTCAAACTTGTTTTGCCTTGGCACACAACTGCCAGTGCGGCTCAAAAGGTTCAACTGGAGCAAGGCTTCAGCAATTCTGTATTTCTATCCAAATAGTTGTCTGTTTGTTGTTTGGGTTTGTTTTTTTTTTCAATAAGTGCAGTCTGCAGAATCAATTTTTACTTGTAAGATAGCATTTTGACATAAGGGAACAAAAAAGGAGCTCTGAATTACACTCTTTTGTTCATGACGAAAAATGTAACTGAACTGATTTAGAAAAAAAAAAGAAGTACCAACTTTTCTTTGAAATAGCATTACTGAGAGTTTACTCTTGCTGAACTTTATCATTCTGGATCCTCTCCAGGACAACTAAGTCATTGAGACTTGACAGTGGTGGAGGAAGGCTGAAGGTTTTACTTGGGTACAAGTATTCTGTGATTCTATGATTCTATTTCAGAAGGATTTATCACCAAAGACACCAGCAAAGACTGGGAGAGGTTTAACAGGTAAGTATTTTTATTTTCCTTAAAGAACTGCTGCTTTGCCAGGGTCCTGAGCTCTAGCTCTAATTTCTGCCATCAGGCCTCTAGGCTTCTAGGTCCTCAGCCTTGGGACACATCCATGGGCTTGGTTTGCTCTGTGAATGATAGAGAATTTGTTAGGGAGGTACTAACTACTATCTGTGGAAAAAAATCAATCTTGATCACTCTCTGTATACTACCTTAAATCTGCTTCTTTACCCAGTGCTTCCTCAGCTGTTGAAAGATATTTGTTCCAGAGTGAAGATTTGAAAAGACATTTCAGAAGTGTAATTCCTGGTTTTCCCCTTTTGTGTACTAGTTTCGTGTCTGTGGTCAGATGGTAAAACACTCCGCGCAACAAACAGTGGTATTGCTTGCAGCTGAGTAAACCCTCTTTAAACATACTAAACAAAATGAAATGATGGTATGTTTTCCAGCAGGGATATAGACTCTGTTAGCATAAAATTGTCAAAGGGTAGTTGATGATATGTATTTACCAGTGCAGGAGTGAGTTTGATCTGGTAAAGCATATGTGCTGAGGAGGCTGAAGAAACAGAAGGTTTCACAGGGGCAGAGAGGTTACTTTAACTGTCATGTTATGACAGCATGTGTTCATTACTTTTCTGGGCACGGCCCTTTGTTCTAATGCCTTGCTGAATGTGTTAAATCCTACATAGTGCTGAAGCTCCTTAGACTCCCAAATACAGTAAAAAAAAATGAAATCCACCATGCAGCGCTGGGCTGAGTGTTAACCTTTATGCTCAGGAGAGTGTGGAGCAAGCATTCAGCTGGATTGGGAGAGAAGGGTAGCTGTGTCAGCTCAGCGCTGCCTCTGAGGCTATGAATGCATTCCCTAGTTGTGTTGTTACGCCAAGGCAGAAATGCATTGGGAAAACTGTGCTAATTCTGCTTTCAGAGCCCATGAAGTCAGCACCAGTGTTCTTCCTCTCTGCCAGGTATTGAGGGTTAACCCAGACTAGCTGACCTAGGGCTTCTGAGTCATCGGGCTTCCTTGAAAATCCCATTCTAAAAACTGCCCTACTGAATCTAAGGGAAAACCAGTGAAAGGCCAATGAAAAACATCAGTTCTTTCTCATATTTACATTCAGTTGTCCTCTTCTCTTTTTTTCACAGCTTTATCATTTAAAGTAAATTAAGCCAGTAGTAATTAAATCTGAAAATCTGTGAAGAAAATGTTCATAGGTACTGATATCATGAAAAATGCAAAGTAAGATATGTATGTTTTGACTGCCAGGAGACTGCCTTTATCTATGTGATAAGACTTAAATTGTGCAAGCTGGGAGGCAAGTGTATTTCTTACTGTATGACAGCAGCAAATGTTGGTGTAACAGAACACTCCTGAAGAAAATGACTCTCCATTGCTTAACAGCTTTGCAGAAGGTCTTTGGGAGAAGAAAGAGGGAGGTGAACTCAGATACAGCATCTATCTGAAAACATGTTATGGTACTGAGTAATAAATTGTTGCAAGTACGATAGAAATACTACTGCATGTTTGGATGTTTGCATGAACACTATGCAGTTAGAATTCAGTTCTGCACCCATCTTGAGTCCCCTCATTCATTTCAGTTCCTTATATAGGATCAAGCCCTTTGTTAGTGTTTACTTTCTTCTAGAATAAATCTTTAAAATTACACACAAAAATAAATTGCTTTTACTAACATATAAAGCTTTTAACAATGCTAAAAAGAAAGGAACGTTGGTAATGATATCCCATTCATTAAGATGAGAATGGAATATTAACTATCCTCCTGCTCTTGCAAACCATTATGCTGGTGTTGTAGAGAAACTCGTGAGGCACGTTAGTTACATTTACCACCTGTAGGGAGAGGATGCCAGTTTGGATGTCCACAAGCTGAACTGAACTTTTCCTTTGTACTCAGACTGATTGTAGTTTTCTTGGGTTATTATGTTTTCTTTTGGTTCCAAGTGCAAGAGCTATTGCAGAAGAAAATTAAAAATACAACCCGATTTTATATATATCCATTCTGCTCTTCTGGACCAGAAATTTGGCTGACTGTCCAAGCATCTGGAAGCTTCCTAAAAGCATCTTCAGAGCTTTGAAAGTCTGTTCTTTCACAAAATATTTTCTAATGGATTGTGCACCCTTCTATAAATAGTAGCGTCATCTGTGTGTGTATCTGCACACATACCAGTTACACTAGGTCTATGGGCAAACAGGTGTCACTGATCCAAAGAAAGTGATTTGTTGGGTCCTTTTTTTTTTCATTTGCCATAAATCCCAGATTGGCTGTGATCCCACAGAATGATTAATTTTTGCCTTCTAAAGAGCTGAAAATGTTCTTTTGCTATATCTTTGATCTTGAGTGACTGGTGTCTTTTGAGAAAGGGGCAATAGCATACTGCGAATTGTATTTAGAAAGTGTATGTATGCAATGAACAAAAATAATCTATGCTAATGACAACTCCTCTAATAAGAAGAATTTGAAATACATGTGGCTGTCATAACACTCCTTATCTCTCATTCTATTTAAAACTTCCTGACAATAAGTTCATTCCCTGGACAGAGGGAGAGGACAGTCGTTATTTAGGGAAGGGGTAGTTATCTGATTTCACTGACATTTACCAAACATCAGAATCACAACAAAGCTCGAGTGAGAACTCTTTTGGCAGTTACTGCAGACATATTAATTCAGTGCCTAATACTGATGACACAGAACAGATTTTCGTTTGTGTTGTTGAAACTTCAAAACCAACTCAGAGCTGAGCCTCTTTTCCCATTGGTACATTCCTGGTGAACAAGCAAGACAAACTTAGCCAGAGTAAAAAAGGGGGTCTTGTACAGGTCTACAGACTGTAGACTTTATTTCAAGGGAGGACACATAGTGGTTTTATATGTGAAGAAAAGTTTTCTGGTTCCATCTTGCTACCAACCAGTATATAGGGTCTATTCACTTCTGTCCTGTTCCACATGAAAAAGTCTGGCTTACAGCAATAAAATTTTTTCCTCTAGATGGCCAGGTGAGTAAAATTACATGCAGAAACCCTCAGAAAGGAAGATACACACAGATAAGGTACCTTCTGCTTTCACACTGGTGCATCTTCACTCACAGCTGGTCATGGAAGTCCTCCGCCTTGGCTCTCTCATCCTTTATTTAAGACTAGCTCAATATAAGTTTGTTAAGGTACCAGTATAAACATTTCTATTTGCCTCTTGAATCTGTCTGGAGGTGGGAAGCCCCTGAACTGATAGCAAGATAAAAATAAACAACCTGCGTTCTTTCCTGTGACCCTACCCAATTCTCTTTGACTGCATCTACAGACCAGCATTTTTCTTGCCGGGGCTGCCCTAGGTGATTTCAGGAATTCATGTCAGTCAGTAAAAGATAGGTGGTGAAACAGCAACCGAGTTAAATCTTAAGCAATATCAACACTTTCTGATGAGGTTCTGTGAGAAGGAATGCAGGAGCTGTGAGAGGGACAGATGACTAATAATGTGACATACAGAATTCACTGGAGCAAGGGACTGAAGCTGATGTCCAGAAACCACAAAGGTAAAGAATATTCCAGAAGATGCCAGAAAACCTTGTTCAGTCACCCCAATTCAACAATAAGAAATTCTAGGTGTAACTTCTGAAGGCTGAGCTCTTGCAAAACTGCAAATCTTCTGTCATAAACTTAGACTAGAAATGTACTTGGTAATGTGGAGCTATTTGTGCCATCTGGCAGCTGTCAGCTTTCTCTATTCACTTCCCCCCTACTAATGCAAAACACAGAAACTGGACCTTTTACATCTTGCTACGTGAAAAAGGTTGGTGTCTAGAGGCTTTTTAAGGCCAAACCATTGCACTGTTCTGGTGCCTGCTATCTGGGCGTCCATTGCAAACGTTAATAATGATTTACCCTGGTCGGCAACAACCATATATTCCCCCTTCCTCACATACTCCTTTATGGCAGTGTGTCTTCCAAGAACATTGCACATGTCCTCTTAAATACCTGAAATTCACCTCATACACTGCTTCAGAAGGATTTAAAAAACAGCTGGTGTTTATCTCATAGCTATTTCCATTTTTAGCTGCAGTTTACTGACCTCCATCATTTTTATCAAAGATTATGTTCTTTTTTTTTCTTTTTTTTGCAAGGCACTTACAGCTATTCTCAAATCTTTTTAGTCAGTGCTGACATTTTTGCTATAAGCCACCTGTGACATGAAGTGATTAATTTCCTTGTTTTCCATTTGTGTTGTGTCACGTGTGGAGAGGCACTGGGTCAGGCAGGACCTTCAGGTGTTTGTGGAGAAGTTGTGCCTTCCCTGGAAGGCAGAGCAGTGGCAGAGAGGCTTGGGGACAAGAGGGCAAGACAGGGCAGCAGGTAGGGATAGTTGCAGCAAATAGCATACTTGTTTTGTTTTGTTTTGTTTTGTCATTGTTGGGTCATAGATTAGAGGGAAAAAGTCTAAATACGCTTTTCTTAAAGCCCTGGTTGTTGTGGACATGGTCATGCTTTGCACTGCAAGAATGAGCAAATGAGTGCTTTCTCTGGTGACATTGACTATTGCAGGCTGTTTGTCTTCTCCATGGAATAAGCCAGTATTTCAAGATAGCAATAAAAAATAAAGGATGAGTAGTTGCACAAAACATGCTCTGAATTGACATTTCATTGTTGGGATCATCCCTGTCTATCAAAGATGCTCTGGTTCTTCTCTCTAGAGGCAGCTGTAAAGTCAAAGGCTTTTGATGTTCAAAATGTGTATTAACGTCTCATGTATTTCACAAACAGAGTAGCCTTACAGCACCTCCCTTTGCCCTGAGGTGCTCAGCTACCTGGAGGGCCCAGCTCAATACACAACTGCACTCACTCTAATATCTGGCAGGAAAAGAGAAATCTCACTGTAATTATTCTCTGCATTTCAGATGAGAACAGTGCAGAGCAAACAGAAGCAAATAAATCCCTGCTGCTTTTCAGCAGAAAGGTAAGATGGTGCATGAACCTTACTTTTTTGGAGTTTTGTGCCTTTAGATTGGAACTAGTGTTCGTGGAGCACTCCAGAATGGTGAGATTTTCTGCGTCAGGATGTCACGGTGCTGTGAGCACGCATCGTAGGCAATTGGTTGCCAATCCCCGCAACATTGCCAGCTTCAGAAATGAAAGATGTTGGTGGGGGTGCTGTTAACCACACATCTTACGTTCCAGAAAAATAACATATTACCTGGGCGAAGTCCATCTGCTGAAGCTGTAAAAATTCTGAGCTCTCAAAGGCCATAACAAACCTCACTGTGGAAACTTGATTCTCTACTATTCAAAGAAATTTTCCCTGTTCAGCACTGTGCCAAATGTCTACAAGGTTCTGACTTTACAAATTTCTGTAGGTTCATTCTTGGTTCCATTTCACTTTTACCCTACTCCTCTAGGACTTGGTCATCTCTGCTTGTAGCGTTTCCCATTTTTCCATGTTTAAATGTAACATAGCATTATCTGTGCTATTCAATCCAGACCAGGGACCCATTGCAACACAGTGTACAGAAACAGAGCAGGAGATGGACTGTTGTCCCAAAAGCATATAAACAAACCATAACAGAGTGGAGGGTAAGAAAGTGGGAAGATCTCTACTGGGTGGATAAGATTAGTTTAACAGACAGTTGTGACTCAGGAAACAAGTCTGAGCTGGATAATAAGAGCCACAGTCTTACACCCAAGAGTCTGGTGTTGCAACCACAACCTTATCTGCTAACATGGTGTGATAGGTTTATAAGCATCCCCAGGGTTGGCTGCATGCAGCATTATTTGAACCAGTGCTGCAAATATGCCAGCTCTGATTCCAGTGTTCTACAACACTCTTCTGTGATTGTTTCCTCAAAAGCAGAACTAAAAGAATTCAGCTTGATAGAAACTATTTTATTCTGTTTCATATGTTTGCAGCTCCTACCTCCCAAGAATCTGTTCAGCTTGCTAAAAAATGAAATTGCTACAGATGGATATTTCTTTCAATTACTGTAAAAACATGTAACAAAGCCTCTGGCATGCCAAGAACCAGGCATCAAAGCTCAAGAGCTTACTTATTCTATTAAGTGGTTTAATACTGTAGAGAAGAACAGAAAAAAATACAGTGTTTTGTCCCTCATGGCCTTCTTTAGGAGACCTTAGGGAACTGAAAGGTTGCAGTTTTCCTGGTCTCCCTGCTCTAATATTAAACCACTTAATAGAATATGTAAGCACTTGAGCTTTGATGCCTGGTTCTTGGCATAGCAAGTACAGTTCATACTGGTTTGATGATTTGGGGTGGTCTGTGGGAGATTATTTTCCCCTCCTGTTGAGAAACCACAGGAAGTACAGGCCTGGTGCACAGACTTTTCCTTTTTGTCTTGGGGTATAGATTGCTGTTACTTTCTCTTGCACTACTACTTGCTACCTCAAAAAACTTTTCAAAGGGAAGAGCTGCAGCAAAGGTAGGTGGATGGGCTCAGAGCTCCTACTCTATAACACAGACTCTATACTACACAGACCCATTTGGGGCTGCAGACTGAGACACACATTGAACCAGAAATGCAGAGAAAGTTCAGCATTGTCATAGACCTGAGGTGTCTTGTGAGTCAGTAAAAATAGACCATCTTATATGTCAGCATAAACTGACCAAGAGGCTGTTTCATCATGTTGCCATCTACTGACTGACACACTCCTGTGCTAGCTGGGCATGCTCTAGAACTGAAGCAGGAAAAAGGCACCCAAAAACCTATATTCTCTTCATGTATTATTCATGGGACACATGTACCCAAACTGGAATTGAACAAGAGTAGAAAGTCCTGCTCTATGAGAAATAGTTTCAGACTTTATTGGAAAAGGTGACATGAAAAAAATAAGCTGGAAGTGTTTTGTGTTGTGTTTTGGTTTTTTTTTTTTCTTTGAGGTCTTGCTCATTTAGATTAATTTAAATACCAAATTGTGTTTTGCAAATTACTTTGTTGGCTCAAAGGTCTGGGATCCAATGCCCAGATTCCCTAGGATGGATTTCCAGCCGTGCATCAGCCACATAAATCCTATGTTGTTCCACATGGCACAGAAGTAAATCACGATATTGACAATAGAAAAAAATCTTCTAACTTGAAGTAAACGACATAGATAAGGAGAAGCCTGGACAATAGGCTCCAATTTTACTTCAGCAGAGATAATAATGTTGTAACAAAGCAGTTGATTAATATGGCTGAAAGGGAAACTGAGCTGCGGCCCTTACAGGGGCATTGGCCAAGTGGGAAATGAAATAAAGCACTTTATTGGAATTAAATATTGTAGAAGCAGATTGAAGGGGGCCAGTGAAGGGGAGGAGTGAAAAATAGACTAGTTTGTGTGAATGTAATATTTAATCATCAATATTTTGAGGCAACATCAACTATTCTCACAGAATCATCTGCCTTACTGAAATTTCAGCTCACTTTGACAAAAAAATGTTTTACCTGCCTCTTTTCCAAAACTAAGCTCAAGGGACTTGCTCTGAGAAGTTTTAAAAACTATTTCAATACTGGGTTTTTGGTCCATCTCTCTTTTTAAGGTCGAATTTTGTCTCACTCTTACTGCCTTTATATCAGTGCAACTTTAGGCACTTGGACACCTAACAAAGACATAAATTGGTCTGAAAATATGCCAATCTCTTCTAATTTTAACAGCAGGAATAGCAAGTATTTTCTAAGTCTTTCACTCCCCCTCCACCACCTCAACACTGGTCTAAATGAATCTCTCTTCAAATGCTTTGTGATTGTTCTGATGAAATACTCTGGCTGTGCACTAGATGTGGAATCATTTTTATGCCTTGTTTCTAATTTTAGAATGAGTATTATGAGGAATTTCTATTCCTTGTTTATTTAAAATCTGATTTAATAGCAGTAGAAGAGGCTTTTTCAAGGAGGTCAGCAAAATACTCATCTGAGCTTTGATAAACCTGTGTTTCCCTCATTAACATGAGGGGAATTAATTGTTTATGAAGTTTTTTTCCTTCCTTCTCCCAAATGCTGTTTAGGCCAATTCTTAGCTTGAGTGTGTATTGATTTAGAAGAGTTCTTAGCTACAATATTGATTATATCAAACAACAACAAACATTTAGAGCTTCATACACTGTCTCTTGAGCTGTTCAAAAACTTGTAGCCAAATTCTTGTCTGTGCCAGAAAACCTGTGTTAAAATCACAGATCACAGAATGGCTGAGGCTGAAGGGAACCACTGGAGGTCATCTGGTCCAACCCCCCCTGCTCGAGCAGGGCCAGTTAAAACTATTTGCCCAGGACCATGTCCAGGCATATCTTTAATACCTCCAAGGTGGTAGAATCCATAACTTCCTTGGGCAACTTGTACGCATGCTCCATCATCCTCACAGTAAAAAAGTGTTTCCTAATGTTCAGGAGGAACCTCCTGTGATAGACCTTTTGCCCTTTGCTTCTTATCGTTTCACTGGGCATCACTGAAAAGAGCCTGTCTCTGTCTTCTTTGCACTTTCCCTTATCAATATACACCGATAAGATCCCTCCCCCAAGCCTTCTTTTCTCTAAGCTAAACAGTTGTATCTCTCTCAGCCTTTCATGATAACAGAGAAACTCTAAACCATTTATTGACCTTTCTCCAGTATGTCCATGTTTCTCTTGTACTGAGGAGCCCAGAACTGGATACAGTACTCCAGGTGTGGCTGAACCAATGCTGAGTAGATTATCACCTCTCTCAACCTGCTGGCAATGCTTTGCCTAATACAGCTCAGAATACCTAAGGCATATTGCTGGCTCACATTCAACTTGGTGTCTGCCAGGATCCCTGGGTCCTTTTCTGCAAAGCTGCTATATATATGCTGCTAGCTCAACATATATTGGCATATGAGGATTTTTCTTCCTAAGGTTCAAAACTTTACACTTCCCCTTCTTGAACTTCATAAAGTTTCTGTCAACCCATTTCTCCTGTCTGTTGAGGTCCCTCTGGATGGCAGCACAACCCTCTGATGTACCAGTCACTCTTTCCAGTTTTGGCAAATTTGCTGAGGGTACACTCTGACCCATTACCCAAATAATTAACAAAGATGTAAAGCAGGATCAGTCTCAGTGTTGACCCCTGGGGTACACCGCTAGTTACTGGCCTCCAACTAGACTTTATGCCTTGGACCACCACCCTCCGAGCACAGCTGTTTAGCCAGTTTTCAGTCCTCCTCACCATCTGCTCATCCATCCCATATATCAACAGCTTGTCTATGAGAATCTTATGGAAGACAGTGTCAGAGGCCTTGCTGGAGTCCAGACAGATGTTACCTATTTCTCTACCCTTGTCTGCCAGGCCAGTCATGTTATTCTAGAAGTCTATCAAGTCAGTCAAGCATGACTTTCCCTTGGTTAATCTATGTTGAATACTCCTGATAATTTTCTTGTTGTTCATGTGCCTGGAAATGTTTTCCAGGATTAGCTGCTGCATTACCTTCGCAGGGACTGAGGTGAGACTGACAAGCCTGTAGTTTCTTGGGACCTCCTTCTTGGCCTTCTTGAAGACAGGATCAAACATTTTTCTACATCAATTCTGTTTCTCTCTAAAATTCACAAAAAGTCCCTGGCCTTATCCAGACATGAGACCTGTAGAAGTAGACCATGTATACCCAGAACAGGGAAGCCTTTTACTTTCTTTCACAACTGGAGAGGTAGAAGCTGGTTCACACTTGCTGCTGGGTAACTAAGTAAAATGCTGAATCCATGTGAACTTATCCTGCCCTCTGGAAGGTTTATTTTCTAAGGTTTGTCAGAAACTGCCATGGTTACAAGGCTTCAGAAACTGGCTTCCATACATATGGCAGGGTAAGCATATAGTGAACTTCTTGGAAGACAGGGGTATCTCAGAAAATACCAGTCCAAATCTGTACAAGTACTTTCACAAGTGTTTGGCAGTAGAAAAAAATTTAAGCTGAGAGAAAAAGTTACAACTATTCAGAAGTTGGAAGATGAAGCGAGCTGAACACACAGAAATCTATTTTCTTTTTTGTAAATAAAGCAAGTAATCTCTGAAACAATGACCCTAGTGTTGCAATGTATTTCATACCTGTTTAACTCTTCACACAAAATTAGATATCCAGATAGAAGGACACTATAGGTAGTTAACTTGTCACAATATATGTTTATATTAAGATTCTAAGAAGGGAGTTGTGCAAAACACAGATGAGTTTGTCTTTTCAGCAACCTGGTTAACATGCAACAGATAAACACGGTATACAAAGAATCCTCGGTTATAATGACCTGTATTGTAAAATAGGAACATGAAATAATAAGCTATTGCAGAATCACGGTATCACAGAATCATTTAGGTTGGAAAAGATCCTTGGGATCGTCATGTCCAACCATTAAACCCACTCTACAAGTTCACCCCTAGACCATATCACCCAACACCACATCTAAGCGATGCTTAAACACATCCAGGGATGGCGACTCAACCACCTCCCTGGGCAGCCCATTCCAATATCTCACCACTCTT
>WTSP01024876.1:23838-54784 GCA_025331215.1 Actenoides lindsayi | reverse complement strand
CGCCTCCCCTGCCCCCCATCGCGCCTTCCCCCGCCCCCTCCCTCCGCCCTCCCCGCCCGGGCCCTCCCCCTCCATCTCCCCTCAGCTCTTCCCCTCAGCACCTTCCCCACCATCTCCCCTCAGCTCTTCCCCTCAGCGCCTTCCCTGCCATCTCCCCTCAGCTCCTTCCCCTCAGCACCTTCCTCTTCCATCTCCCCTCAGTGTTTTCTCCTCCATTTCTCCTCAGGCTTTGCCCTCTATCTTTCCCCTGCCTTTGTGCTTTCCTCTGCTCCTCCCCTCAAGTGTCTTCCCTGCCACCTCACCTTCTCCCTTCGCCTCTCCTCCCCTCAGCACCTTTCTCTCCATCTCACCGCTGCCTTCCCTCTTTCCCCTCCACTCCCCACAGCGCCCGCCTTTCAGTGAGGTCTCCAGGGCAGCCATGGCACAGTGGCAAGCCTGGGCCTGCCTGCCTGGCCGGGGGCCCGGTGCCATGGCTCTGTGTGAACAATCCTGTCTGGCACAGGTTTCCTGCCTGGTGCCCCTTGGCACATGAGGGTACTGGAGCTTGCCTGAGGTAATACTTTCTCATGTGGCCGTATTGTCTTGTCCGAGGTAGCACGGCCCTGGCAACAGGTGAAGTGTTGCAGGGCTGAGGGTTTGCAGCACAGTGCTGCTGCAGGGGTGGAAGATCAACCTTGAATCCATTGCAGGCAGACCAGCTATTGGGTTCCTTGACACCCCTTTATAGTACCTCAGCCTGTAAATGAAGGTGCTGAAGGAAACTCCCCTCTCCTTTCCCTCCACTCAAACTTCCCCCACATCAGAGCAGCAAAGGTACATGTGAAACAGCTTCAGAGGTGGCAATAACTCTCCTGAGTGTTTTGGGGCCGGAACAATCCTCAGATCTCCTGCCCTTGCTGTTGCATTCTGTCGGTGAGTGTTTTAACAGCCCCACCGGTGAGGGGGATCAGTGTGTCACCTTCAGAGGTCAGCCTGGATGAAAAGCATTTGCAAGAACTCCAGTAACAGTTGCTGGAGCAATACACCGCTTGTTTGTCATCCTCTCCCTGGAAATAACATGAGGTTTAATCCTGCTTTGGTTGCTTTTTCCCCCTCCTTGCCTGCCTCTTTCCTTCTCTCCCTCTGATCTATTTAGATGTGAAATTTGGCAGGCACTCACGGTCGCATTCAGACAGGTTGTGATGAAATGGGGCTCCCAGGAGGCTGCTTCCACAGCCGATCCCTGAGCTGCAGGCAGCGCTTCTCCGACCGCCGTTAATGGTCTGATTTCAAAGTGTCAACAGCAGGAGTTTCACGGTGATGGTTATTGATAATGCTGTATAGCAGCCAACAGGTCTCCAAAGCCTTTGCGTGGATGGAAAGGAGGGTGACACAGGGCAAAAAGGCAAGGAAAACAGCAACAGCAGTGATGGGATGTAAATAATTCATCCAGACTGAAAAGTGACTATAATATTTTTGAACAGCTGAGGGAAGGGAATTACTTGCAGTGGTGGTTGTCATTAATTTTATTATGATAAAACTTGACTTGCCAGCCAAAATTAGAGTCCACTAGTAGTGGCTGGGTTGAGCTATATACAAAGAAAATAATCTTCTGACAGGTCCTCCCTGCAGGACCAGGACAGGTAGGACCAATGTTCTCCTGGTCATTTTGTTCAGATTGGGGAATGAGTCATTGACCTTTCTATGGAGGGATAATAGCTAGAGGGACAAATGCAGATGGAATCACTGAGGACCAAATAGTAGAGGGCTGTAATCAGAGCAACAGCTTGGAGGAAAATCCTTGGCCACTGTGCTGGGGATTGTAACACAGCTAGACCGAGCTGGAGCGGTTGGGGTGGCGGGAAGGGAGTGCCAAACATCCCTGGCTCTGGCAGCTCCTTGACACTTGTTAGTCTGTGTCCTGAGGAAATGGTCTTTTGAAGATAAGTAGCCAGCTGGTGTGGCCTTTGGGTAAATTGCTTATAATTAATACTCTCATTATTATTTGTGTATTAAAACACCTCAGGTTCTTGTGTCACATGCTGAACAGACAGAGGATAAGACTCCTTACCTGAAGAAGCCTGTGGTCTCACCAGAAATGCCTGTGGAAAGCAGAATGCCCCAGCTTAGTTTGCCTGGCAGGATGCGACTGAGGGTGGGAGCCCAGACCCCTCCTTATCAGTCCAGTGTCCAAACTGGGAATTATTTCCTGTACCACCCCAGGACTGTTACAATTAGGATTGTTTTGCTGAACAATAAGGCTGCTTTTAAGCTTCTGCAGCTCTTCTGGAAGACACCTTCATTCCCACAAGTTTAATGTCACTCTGAAAACGGTCTTTACTTGTCATTTCTTGAGGAAGGTGTCTGTCCGAGGGTGACACAGGGTGGGAAGCTCGCCAGTGTGCCAATATGTGCTGTGCTGGAAGGAGACTGGATCACCCCGGGGCACCTGCGGTGTCACTGCCAGCGGCGCTGACGGGCCCATGGGAGAAGGCTGCTCTCGGTTACAGGCCTGTTGTGTGTGTACTGAAAATCTCTGGCAGCTGTGATCTGGTGAATAATTCAGTGAAACCCGTCATCAATAACAGAGAGATTCTGAAGGGTTCTTTGGGTGGAATTGGAAGTGCCTGCTTTTGGAGAAATGAGTCTATTAAACACTGACTGCACGCTATCAAGATAAAACTCATATTTAACCGCTTTAAATTTTTAATGCAATGTCATATTCTCTGTGACTTCCAGCTCTCAAGGCCCAGCCTTGCGGTTGGACTCCGAAGCATCTGAGGTTCTGTGGGGATCTCAACGAGCAAATTCCTCAGCAGAATGGATACAGGCTCTGGGCTGCATGTCTTTTCCTGACAGTACAGCTGATTAAATAAGGTAATTTATCTTTTTCCTGAAGTTGGCTGAACTGTGTGTTTAATTTATTTATATTATTGACTGTGTGGAGGACTACACTGGTGTGAACTGTCATCTTCAAGTGCTTCCTTCCACAGAAATAGGCTCTGTATTAATGCAAACGCTGCTTCCTTGGGTGGATTTTTCAACACTTGCCTCAACCTGAAAAGCAAAATATATACTCAGACTCGGGCTCAGTTTAGGTGAAAGGTGGCTTAGGATCCCTAAGGAGGTCACAAGACCTAAGTGAGGGTCTTGTGGCTGTTACAGATGTGATGGAGCTTGTGGGGCCACCAGGTTTCTCTGGAGCACTCTCTGAACAGGTAGTAAAAGCACAGGCTGAGGATTTCTCTTCCTTTCTCTTTTCCTTCTCTATTTTTCTCTCCCTCCCTTCCTGTCACATGGCAAGCTTACTGCCTCCACTGGACATTTAGACAGTAATGAGCCCTAATTTCTGCATTCACAGGAGTAATTGTTTTCCTGTGATTTTTTCTGTTGACTCACCATATGATCCCAGGCTGTCACTTCACCAAGAGCTTTGCTCTGCCCTCCCTGTGCCGCATGGGACAGTCATTACCTTCCTGCTGCCTGCCAAAATGCAAAGCGGGACATGTTCCATGGCGATGAAGTGTGAAGGAGCGGGCTACAAGCAATGTCTGGAAGCAGAAGAAAAGCCACACCAGCCCCTTGGTCTCTCACCTGCTGTGCAGCTGGGTGAAGTAGGTTGGTGGGGTTTAGCTTGGCACTTTGGGTCCACATTGTTGGGTCTGTGTTGAGTCCACGATGCTGGGTCTACATTGAGCCCATGTTGTTGGGTCCACGCTGGGTCTACACTGTTGGTTTCACATTGTTGGGTTCACACCATACGTGCTTTGCAACCCTTCCTGCAGACCAAGCCTCTACTGCCACGGGGAGCCCACCCACAGCAGTACTGGGGAAGAGCTTTCCGGTGGAAAAACTGCCACCACATTCTGCTGCTGAACCAGGGGACCTTCTGTAGCTGGTGTCTGTTATTTGGGTTGCTCTGCAGCTTCGGGCCCTTAATTGTGAGAAATTCCCAGCTCCCTGTGGTTGTCCCCAGCTCAGCAGGTCACCTTGCTCTGCTCAGGGGGGCTCCTGGTTTGAATTATTTGGTTTTTTTATTCCCTGCAAAATTCATTGTTGTGCTGGGGTTGGTTCTCGCTGCGAGGTTTGGGTTTGTTTGTTTGTTTCTTGGGTTTTTTTGCTTTGGGGTTTTGAGTTTGGGGTGTTTTGGGGGGTGGTTGGGGGGGGCTGTTTTGTCTGGGTAAGTGTGTTGTGGGTTTTTCAATTTGGGGTTTGGAGGTTTTGTTAGTTTATGAGGGTTTGTGTTTTTAGGGGTCTGCGTGGGTTTGTGGGGTGCTTGTGTGGGTTTTTTTTGTTGTTGTTTTGTGGGTTTTTTGGGTGTTTTGGTGGGTTTGTTTTGTTTTGATAAGTTTGTAGTTTGGTTTGTTTTGGATTTGAGTATTTTGCTGTTCACGTTGGTTTTGGTTTGGTTTTGTTTTGTTTTGTCAGGGGTTTGTTTTGTTTAGGTGGGTTTCTTTTGTGGGTTTTGAGGTTGTGTATTTTTTTGTATTTGGACTTTTTCTTGTCGGGTGTTTTGGGGGATATTTTGGGAGATTTGTTTTGAGTGGGTTTGTGGGGTGGTTTGTTTGGATTCGGATTTTTTTTTGTGTGGTTTTTTGTTTGTTTGTTTTGGGAAGGGAGGTTTGAGTGGCTTTGTGAGCTGGGTGGGTCGGTGTGTGGTTTTTTCCTTGTTTGCTTTTGCGAGTGTTTGGGTTTGTAACTTGCTTTTGCTGTATTTTTAGGCCTCTTTTGCTACCGCCTCTCCCTCTTTGTAGTTCGGGTGTGGTTCGGTTTGGGGTCTTTGAAGTGTCCTCGGGTGCTCGCTGCCGCTGCGCTCCCCGCTCCGCTCCCGGCTCCGGGCCGGGCCTTGGCGGCGGCCGGCGCTCGGCGGGGCGGTGCGGGGCCAGGTGCGCTGCGTTTCCGCCTCTGTCCCGGGGGCGCGGAGGGGACCGGCACCCTGCCGCCTACCGCCGTGGCCCGTGGCGGAGCCGGCAGCGGGGTTTAGCGGGTCCGAGGCCGGAGGGCAGGTGGGTGCGCGGGGGGAGTTGGCTGCGCCGGGGGGCAGCGGGCGGTGCGGCTCTGCCGGGAGGGAGCTCGGGAGCTCTGTGCGGAGTTGGGAGCGGAGCTGGAGGTGTCGGTGCGGACTGGCCGCGTGGGCACCGGCAGGAGAACGGCCCCTGCCCGGGGCGAGCTGGGGCAGGGGAGCAGCTCCGGGAGGGGAGGGTGGCCTGGGACAGCCAGAGCCGGTGCTGCGTTGGTGGGAGAGTCTGACCCGGAATGCTGCTGAGAGCAGCCCAGAAACAGCCGGGGCAGCTGCACGTGGCTGAGCTCTGTCTCGGCTTCTGTGCCGTTCCCCTGCCTGTGTTCCTGCCCCGCTTTCAGCTGTTACAGCGAAATTCAGCATTCTGAAGGTAAGTGACATTAAATGAATGTAAGAGATGCGTGGGGGAAACACGCCAGGAGTGGCAGACTGAAAGTCTCCATCAGAAAGATACCAGCCCTGAGGAGAGTTGTTGGGCGTGTGCCTGTTGTGTGGTTATGAGCCGAGCTGCCATGTGCATCCTACGGAGGAGGGATTGTCCCGGTCCTTGTGGGCACTCTGACACAAGGTAATGGGTGCTGTTACCTGTGCAAGTAGGAACGGTGTGCTGTGCCTGCTGCCCGGGTTTGCAGCCTGGGTCAGGTACTCCTCAGGGCCTGGTCAAAGTCCATGACTTTCTTTTTACCTTGTACCAACAGCGCTGAGGGTGATAAAGGTCTTGGAGTTAACTGCTGACCTTGCTGGTGTGTTGTTCAAAGGCGCTCTAGGATACTTTAAACCAATACTACAGCTTAAGGATGCTGAGGAAGGCTATTTCATCCTCCAGCTGCCATGGCGGGCCCGTGGCTCAGAGCTGTGTGGGGTAGGGAGGTTTTGGCAAGGCCTGGGGTCAGGCTGCCGGGCAGTTTCTCCACCGGCCGTGAACCGTGTTTTTCCTGCTTTGCTTGAGGTTACTCGCAGAATAGGCTGGCAAGCGGTTCTGCAAGGGATTCCTTGACAAGAGCTGGCCCGTGCTCAGTACTTCCCTGCTGTGTCCAATTCTTTCTAAGAAACTCGATGCTTCTCTGGAGGCTGGGAGGTGCTGATTCCACCTTGCCAACCTCCAGCTGCAGAAGGCCTCCTGAGCTTTTTAGCATATCAGAATAATGAAATGAGTCTCTCTAATTGGCCATTTAGATGCTAATTTGCTTCTCCTAGGCCTATGCCAAATCAACCTGCCCCAGAATGTGAGTCAGAAGGAGCCTGCTGTCTTCATGAATTATTCACTTCGCACAAGCACCTGCCTGGCAGGGGATCAGAAGGAAATAGGGTCACAGTCTGGTAAATAAAGATACACCTTGGCAGGTGGAACAGTGCTGGCTTTCGTCCCCGGCATCATAGGGTGCTGAGGAGCCAGAAGAGTGCTTTGATTGGGCAAAAACTAGTTCTTTATAGCTTACTATATATCAAGTAGCCATGCTAATGAGTGCCTCTCATTAATACAGGACTGTTGGTCCCCCATGGTGGTTTTCCTGTAGAGCTGATTTTATCTTCCTGCTCAGGGGGCTGGCATGGCCCTCCAGGGCATTGTATTTTATAAGGTCTTTAAAAAGCTTTGTCTTAAAAGTAGTTAGGCTTCTTGCCACAGCTGCTAAAATTCAGAAGCACCTCTGGTGCATGGGAACCATCTTTATTTTCCCCCCAAACCTCATCCTCACTTGCTCCTTTTCCAGCTTGGCTTTCTATGATAAAGACACTTCTTTCCTTTTCCATGAGCTGAGGACACTTTGTGTTTTCCTTGAGCTGGGCCAACCGAAATTGAATATATGACTCTGAATAAAGTCTTCCCTATGTCACTGCTACTGCTTAAGTTGAGCCTTTGTGGTGGGACAGATGGGTAGAAAGTCTGATTGGGGTTTTGTCCCAAAGCTTGCCGAGGCTTTGTGGTGTTTATTTGGACGTTGTGTTTTCCTTGTCTGTGTTGGCCCAGGGTGCGGAGCTGCGTGTCGGGTCTGACCATAGTGGATTGCTTGTGTCACTTGGCTCTCCATCTGCTGCTAAAGGTTTGCACCGACGTGGGGATTTGTCACGGTAAGAGACTGCAAAAGGCTGTTTCTGGGCTGCGTCCTTGTGTGCCAGCCCAGCTCTCTCCCGGAGAGCGAGGAGCAGGAAGGTGGGGAAGATCACTCGGCTCTGCTGTGTTTGCACTTCCTGATGGCTTAGCCCCTGTTAAGTGTCAGTGCTTACAGCAGGCTCCTCTGTCACTGGAGGCGGTGACAAGCTGCTGTAAGTAGGGTGAAGGGGCAGTTCCACGCGGTTTCTGTGTGAGAAGAACTTGATTCGGGCCAGCACTTGCACAGTTACTCCCCTTCTCTGGCTGTATCTCCAAAGTCGAGTCTTTGTCTTCTACAGCCCCAAGGGCTATTCTGTCACTTTAAAACAGTCATGTGCTTTGAAATACAGCTGTGGCAGTAGGATCTTTAAAACATGAGGAGAAGACTAGTGTCTGGACTAAACAGCCTTTCTCTGCCTGCTCGCACTTGTCTCCCTGCTGTGCAACTAGTGTCTGGGAGGAGAAGGGACTGGCTGGCAGTGGGTGGGAGGCAGAGACTGGGTTAACCTTATCTATCTCCGCTAGTCATTTATCCTCTGGCATAGCAACAAGAGCAAACACTCACTTAGTTGCTAAGGTTTCCCAGGGATAATGGGGTCTGGTGCATGGAGCAAAGAGTAATTACACTGCCTCTTTGAGGGAGCAGCAGCTAAAAGGGAAAACAGGCTGGCACGATACCTGGTGCAAGCTGGGAGTCCTGGGGGAGGTGGTGCCCTCAAAGCGGGCGAGTTAATTACACCAGCACAGCTTGGCTTGGGAATTGAAAACTCATCTCTGGCCAACTGTTTAATTTTTATTTTTTAAATTAAGTATTTATAAAAAAAAAAATTGCCTAATTAATTTCCTATAAAAGCAAATTAATATAGACATGAGCTGCTTAGCTGAAATAACCAGGCAAATGAAAGCTGACTGGAGAGCTCCTTATGGGCTTGTACAGGACATTTTTGTATTTGCAGGGCTCTGAGGAATTAATGCTTCTTGGGCACCTGTAATCAGCCCAGCAGCAGGAGGGCTTGTGCAGGCTGTGCTTTCACTGCTGGGAAGAGGTGTTTTCTGCTGCAGTGACTACCTCGATGTCAACAAGACCCTTCAGTTTGAACTTTGATGTAGTCAAGGTAAAGTCAAAATGCGGTTGAGGTGGAGGAGCGGGGAAGGGACTTGGTGTAGCGTGATGATGCTGAGAGCGTGCATGAGCTAAAGAAGTAAGGTGATATATTTGGGACAGAAGAATGTTAAGGGTGTTAAATACAGAGCTACAGCCTGGCTCAGAGAGTGCATGATCCAGGAAATTTTGAGGCTGGGAGGTAAATCTGGAAAAGCATCACTGTGCTCTGTTTTTACACTCTTCTTTAAGCATCTGCTCTTGCAGCTGGTCCCATAGCAGGTTCCGTGCTCACTGGACCTTAGGCACGACCTGCTATGACTTCACTCTGTTATTAAGGTAAAAATAAGTGATGTTCATGTTGCTCTTCTGCTACGTCAGAGCTGCAGAGCAGAGATGTGCTCGATTCTGCGTTCTCCGGTGTGCTCCTGGCCCCATGCTAAGGGCTGGCTCGCTGCGGGGCTGCGCTCCTTCCGTGCAGTGCTCCTCTTACATTCTGTGCCAAGGGCAGCCAGGTGGACTCAGATTTAATGAGTTTTTGTTTCACATGACTTCCCCCATCATAGGAAAGGAACAAACAGGTGGAGGGCTTTTAAAGCAGGTCACAGAGTATTGATAAGAGCTCCCTTTTAATTCTTAATTCAAGTGACAAGCAGAATCTTGGGGTGGGAAGTTTTCTTTCTGTAACTCTCCAGTACTTGCAGTTCCCCTTTATTCTGTATGCAGTGGACTTGGCAGCAGGGCCAAGAGCTGTGGATTCCTCTTGCTCTCTCCCTGCTAGAGATTGGCTGCTTCTGTCCTTTGTTAGCTTGTTGAGAGGAGCAGAGGACAGGGAGGGGGGTGCCTTGGTGAGGTAGGTGCTAACTGGAGCATTTTTGATAGAGAATGTAGTGGAGGCTGACTGTGAGAGAGGGATGTGGAAATCTTTCCACAGGCTGGAGTGGTTTTGCTATCTTGGTGTTTCTGATTAGGCTGATTCCACTGTACTTCTTGTCCTGTACAGAGATAAGAGGGAGGATGCTTAATGCCTTCCAGATACTGGTATCATTTCTCTGGCATCATACCTGGGGCTGTGCAAGATATTTCTTCCCCTCTGGTCTTGCTAGGGCACTGTATCCACCCCAGCAGACTGTGGCCTGTAGTCCCGTGTCATTCTTGTTCCCTTCTCTGAGGCAGTTGTGTCAGACCATGCTGGGGTGTTTTCCAGAGGCACCTGCAATGCCAGTTTACATCAGAGGGAGCAGCAGATACCCAATGCTGCCGAAAGAAAATTCTCCTCTAAATATTTTAGGGAATCATCTATCTGAAGACACTTTTGGGCTATGGTGGATTTTCTAGGCTGTGCTTTGTTTTCCTTCTCTCTTTGCAGATGCTGCTCGGGGAATGGTGGAGAACAGAAAGTGTATGCTGAGTAACAAGAGCCAAAAGAGCATGACATTGCTTGTTTTTGTTCAGTCATGCTGAGAAAAGCGCTCTGTGGTATGAGCCTGGAGAATGAGTTTAGGTCTCTCCTGAGAAAAATGCTCAGCTGATGTGCTCTATTCTAACTTGCCTTCAGCTCTGTTAGAGCAGATAACGCTCTGCAGAGGAGGAGGAGCAGATATATTCAGCACAGCTTTCCACCCTGAAAGCACAGCTGCTGGCAAAGCAAACTCCTCTGCCCTGACCGTGGGATGGGGCTCATCTCCAGCTGAACATCACTCAGCTGCCCAGCACCGGTTACGTCGCTGTGGTTGGTGGTGTTCAGCCTCGCCGGTGGACACCGGGGGTGTGGGCTGGGCTGTTCTTCAGGTGTGTGTCAGTGGGAAGAATATGTGGTGTATCTGGAGTAATTTAATGTATGCATTTGTGTGCGTGCGTGTAATCCTGTAACAACACATCACAGGCTTGGGAAATCTCTGGAAAATCCCAGGTCAGGCATTCTGTGGGAAATTGTAGCTTCTCTCTGCTTTTAATCCTGTCTCGGGGGCGGAAGCCGCTGTATTCTTTTGCTGTTAAAGTGATACGCTGAATTGTTAGAGCTTTTTATACATCTGTCCCCTTGCACTGAAAGAAATCTGTGCTGTGTGTGGAATTCCTCCTTTTCTACCTGTTGTAACTGCTGATTTTTCTGACTCTCCAGAACCTGGATGGCCGGAGAGCAGGGAGCTGTTTTGTCGTTCGGAACCGTTGGGCTCTGGAGGCAGCTGCAGGTTTGGCAGGAGATAGCTGTCGCTTCTCTAAGGCAGGGCAGTGTTTCTGTGCCCCGGGTGAGCTCGGCGTGTGTAGCACGTGGGAGCTCAGCCTGGAGAGGGTGAGATTGCTTTGCCCAAGCTCCGTGCCTGCCTGGGTAAGAGGGCCAAGGCCGGGCAGGCGGCGATGCCCCCGTGCCTGGCACAGCAGCTGAAGGCTCAGTGTGTCAGCAGCAGATAGCAAGCGTAGGTGCCGCGCGCTGAGCCGTGGGCGCTGCTGGGGTCAGCCTGCCGTGGATTGAGACTGGAACATGTGTTTGCTTGGGAACTACGGCACAGTAGGCAGGTGATGTACCTTGCCTGCTATTGCATCTGATTTGTGTTTGCCAAACAGCATTAAAGACGTTATCTCTGCCCAGCAGGTATGGTTTCAAAGCTGACAAGTGTCTGTGCTGGGGAAGGTGAGTATTAATACCTGGAAATTTATGCATTAGGGCTTGTGAGACACTTGTTCTGCTGGAGATCATATCCAGCTGGAGAAGAGCTCAGTAAATCAACACTAGTTTTGCCTCCATTGAAATATTTTGGCTGCTCCTGCCTATTGATGCTTTCCATTCATCTGAGCTGCTGGGAGGACTCGGAACATCTTAGCTGCAAAGTTTTGGGGATTCGTTTCTCCCATCTGCGAGTGGAAGTTGCCGCTTGCCACCTACACTGATCAGCTCACAGTCAAATTGTCACTGAACACGAGGAATCACTGGCATGGCCATGCCAGTTCCAGGAGCCACAGTAGATCTGCTGCAAGAGGTGCTGTCTTAACCATCAGAGAATGCAAGCAAGCTGCTATTGTAGGCAGTAGTTATAAATATCAGGCTATTATGGAGGCAGTTTTAATGAACAAAATGACTTGCTGCTATTCATGCTGATTGTCGTGTGGGTTTTTGTTTGTTACCCCATTAAGAGGTAAAAAAAAGCAACTGTAGCTTCTTTGTGTTCTTTAGAGTGGCTTTCTCTGTCAGTACTGCAGTGTTGGGGCTCTAGAGGTGGTGGGGCAAAGACTATTCTTACAAACAGCTCTTTTCTCTAGTTTGAAATGAAAAATCAATGCTGACAAAGAGTCTCTTGTTTGGTATTTTTGGGTTGGTTTTTTTTTTGTTTCCAGAGAACCGTAAAATCTAAACTTCCAGCCTTGTCATCAAGGTATTTGAAGGCATTTATTGGCTTATGTTTTATAAGGCTGGTGGAATGTTTTTATTGCTGTCTGTGGGTGAGAGTCTGTCACTTCCACCGTGTGCGATGCTAGCGGATCACTTCTCTTCTGCTTGCCAGAAGAGTGGCCCTTCGGGATGGTTAAGGAGGCTGTGCCAAGCACTGCCCTGAGCTCTCTGGAGGGTGGAGTGGCAGGTGAGCTCAGAGCTGCTGTTTGCTTCTTACAGGTGTGATCTCTGCTGCTCCTCCCCAGCCCTGTGCCATGGCCGACACGATTTTTGGCAGCGGGACAGGACAGTGGGTGTGCCCCAACGACCGGCAGCTCGCCCTGCGTGCTAAGTGAGTCCTCACCACCCTCTTCTTCTTCTTCCAGCCTCACCTCTGGCCTGAGTGGTTTCCTGGTATCTGTGTGGATCACTGGCCTCATGCCCAGCACGGCTGGGAGGCAGGAGCTTGCCTGTCAGCCAGACCCCTCCATACCCTGGAAGTGTGCTGCTTGGGTGGGACAGGAGCCCGTGGAGCTGGGGCTTGGTATTTGGCTGCAGCTGGGAGCTGCCAGCCTGCAGTGAGCTTTGCAGCGTGGCTGGTGTGGGGGGGGAATCCATCCCACCAGCCCTCCCCTGGGTGAAAGGACGGACTTGGAGACATGCTCGTATCTCTGCAGTGCCCTAAATATAATTGATGGCATCCCCCAGCTACCAGTGCTCTTTTGGTTTAGGAACTTGTCATTTGATCTCATTTTCCCTTGAAGTTAAATTGCTGCATAACCTAAAGAAAAAAGGGATGAAGATGAATCAAACGCTGGAATTGCATTTGTTTCCTGGATACTTTCCTTCTCTGGCAGCCGGTGTCACTCCACTGCCACCTCTGCTCTCCTCTGAACCTCTGGGGTCAACCTGCTGCAGTATTAGAAAAAAGGAGGTGGCCCTGTGTCTGAGGGGACTGCCTGGCTGTGACCAGGGCACGCCACTGCCACTGGTCCCGCCTTCTGAACGCCTTATTAAGACAACTGTGTCTGACAGTGCCCTGTGTTCTGGTAGCAGCCGTGACTTTATCCAGTGACCTCTAAATCCCGACTGAATGGCAATTAATTGAGCTGTGAAAGCTCCTGCCTGTCCCCAAGTGAGCTAAGGAGAAATGTTGGCTGTTGTATGTGAGGCACGGAGGGAAGGGGCTCCCTAAAGTTCTCCTGTGGGTACGGGTCAGGCCAAGGGAGGAAACTGCCGAATTTCTGTTTCCAAGCGTGCCTGGTGGTGTGTGTGTTTGAACTAAGGACCTTAGAAAGACCTGATCTGGAGGCAGGAGGGTGCAGGTAATCCCTGTGTTTGGGAGTCTGCTCTTGGCTTTTGTGGTGTCTGGTGCCAGCACCCATCTCTTTAAGGGTGCCCCCAGGACAGCCAGCCCTGGGTGCACTTTATGGGCAGAGTCAAACTGGAGTGAGGACATGGCACGGAAAAATACAAACTGGAGCAGAAAGGGAGATGAGAGTGCAGGGAGAGAGCACTCAGTGCTGCTGGAGGAGTGATGTAGTGATCTGGTCAGTGGGAAGACACTCCTGCTTTGGGTGTCAGCCAGGGAACAGACGTCTCTGATGGAAGGCTGACGTGGGCTCTGTGTGCCTGGCAGGTTTGGCCTGTGGGGCAGGGCAGGGGTTTTGTGCTTTCCTTTCACAGATGAATTCTTCCCTCCACCCCCTCCCACAGGCTCCAGACGGGCTGGTCAGTGCACACGTTCCAGACTGAGAAGCAGAGGAAGATGCAGGCTCTGAGCCCAAAGGAACTTGAGGTCATTCTGGAAGTCATCCGCAAGGCGGAGAAATTGGACATCATCGAGCAGCAGCGCATCGGGTACAGTCACGTTCATTTGTCCCCTTCCCTCAGAAGGAAAGGTCAGCACAGACAGAGGAGTGGCTTTCCCAGCTGCCTGAACTCAGCCTCCATCAGTCAGAGCATCTCTTAGGTCAGTTATTTTCCCCTCCCATGTTGATTGTTGGGAGGTATTGAACATTGGGCAGGATGCGATGGTTTTCCTACTCCATGTCTCAAGCCTTTCTCATGCCTTCTTTAAGCCTTGGGACTTGCTGTGGTTGCAGCCATTGGTAAATGCAGCCTCTGCTGAGGCAGCTGCCTCAGTGGCTCTGGAAGAGGCTGGGTAAGATTCTGAGCTGTGCAGCTACACCCACTGCTCATGGACAGTGTGGCTCAGAAGCTGCTGCTGGCAGCACGCTTAGGTTTTCCCGTGTCTGCAGCAGCCCCCTGGGATTTTGCCTGGAGCAGTGAACAAGTTGATGTTCTAGTTGTCTGAGTCCTGCAGAAAGGGTTTGTATCTTGAATTATTTAATATATGGGCATCCTTTTGCTGCTGCAGATTTCCATTTGCTTTCAGTCCTACTGGAGGTCTCCCCTCCGCTGTGTCTGTGGTCATCCTACACTGACTGCCTTTAGAGAGCCTGTCAGTCCTGTGGCATTTCCTGGCAGTCCTGCAGCATTTCCCAGCAGTATTTTGTGTTTGCGAGACAGGAAACCCCAGCGACTCCCAGCCCGTGTCCAGCAGGCCCAGCTTCCTGCCCCTGCCCTTCACTCTGTCCCCGTGTGGTGCACATTAATGAGTGCTAACGAGAATTGACAGTGCTGTTTAATACATGGGAGACCCCAGCGACCCCAGGGGGCTGATGGTTCTGCTGTGGTGGTTGGGGTAGCTGCAGACAGCGACAGCCTTGCTGCTCCTGGGCTGAAGCCTTCTCTGAAATGCTTTTGTTAACTCCTAGGAGTTCTCTTGTGCTGAAGTCCAGCACTGTAAATCTACTAATGGTGGCTCAGCCTGGCTGTGCTGTCTGACCTCAGCAGTACCTCTTTCAAACAGCCCTGGCCTTTCTCTCGGTACGGGACGCGGTTGATGGGACATTAGCGCTGGTGAGAGTGGGGTCGCACGGGTAGCGGGATGGCAGCTGCGTGTGGCTGTGGCTGGTCACTGCCTCTGAGAAATGGGCTGGCTGTTATCATCCCCATCTACAGATGGATGCCTAAGGATTGCCAAGCAGTGATCTCAAGACAGCAGCCTTGCTCTGCGTGCTCTCCACATCCTGCATCCTGATTGTTTATCCCCCCTCCCTTCCCTTTCGTAGTCCTGCTGCTATGGACATTGGGCATACATATGTGCTTCCTGTCTTCCAAGTGGGCTGTCAAGCGAAGCAGGGAGCGGTTCCTGGTATTGCTGTGCTGCAGTCAGGCTCGTTTTGGTCTGATGGCTTCAGTCTGGCCTTCCTGCTTCTAATGGGATGTTGGCAAGTCATGCCTGTAGTGCTGCTTTCAGGGAGTATGTGTCAAAATGGAGCAGGGCTTGGCAGGTCTAACTCCTCTGCCCTTTCCTGGCACACTCTGACTTGCCCTGATCTGAGCACTGAAGGCTTCAGCTCTACAGGGAGGAAATCATTGTTCTTAGACGGTGTGGCCCCAGTGACACCGAGCTCCTGAGGGGTGTGTGCTCAAACTCTCTCGTGAGCTGCTTGCCCTGCACCCGCTGTCTGAGTCAGGTGTCTCGGTGGTATTTGTAGTTTTGATTATTCTGGGCTTGGTGAGCATCAGTAGATGGACTTACAAGAGTTTGTATCAGCTGAAGACCAAGAGCCAACTGGCAGGAAACACAGTTTAGAGACTCAAGACATATAGTCCCAACAAGGGGCCCAAAACTGCACAGAAGCAGCAAAGGTGGGCTGAGTCCGGAGCGCACAGCTGCAGGTTTTTGGCACACCTCGGTACCATGCACTTCAGCTTCCAAGGTGAGTGCTGTGACCTCTGCTCTGCCTCTTTCCCCTCAGGCGCCTGGTGGAGCGGCTGGAGAACATGAGAAAGAACGCGATGGGGAATGGCCTCTCCAAGTGTCTGCTCTGCGGTGAGCTGCTCGGGCTGTTGGGGAGCACCTCGGTCTTTTGTCAGGATTGCAAAAAGGTGGGTTGGGTCACACAGGTTCCTCCCTGTTCCTGACAGCAGGTCTGCCTAGGAAAGGCCTCCAGGCCTTTTGAAAGCCAGACAGCTCTGCAGAGTTATCTTACCTTAGCCCCACTTGTCTAGGTCTGTGCTCTCAGACTGTCGGGTGTTCTCTTGCACCCTGGTTATCTTATTTTTCAGGATCCCAAGGTACCTAAACCCCACTTAGTGCTGAGACGGGATTCACCAGCACCCTTTGATCTCCCACTCTGGGTTTGCAGAGTGGGAGAAGGGGCAGAAACATGTGGCCATCAGAGGCAACTCACAGAAGAGTCCGTGTGGTGTTATTTATTGCAGGGTCTGCTCGTAGACTTCCCAGTAATGCCTCTCTTCAGAGCTCTCAAGTCCATCTTCCGAGTTCCAAACCAGTGTAAGGTTTCCAACCCTGATATGTCGGCTGCCCATGGTTGTGTGTGTTGTTGGCAGGACTGCACGAGTGCTGTTGGAGGGGCATCAGTTCTGGGGGAGACTGCGGTTCAGCCAGCACCCTGGGGGATGGTTGTTGCTTGTCGAGACTCTGCAGCCAAAGGGTTAATCTGTATTGCTGTGGAGATGATGATCTCCAAGGCAACCACCTTATCCTCCCTCTGCTGGGAGGCTGTTTTTCCTGCACTTGGAGCCCATCTTTCCCTGGGGAGGTACCTCCGCAAGTGACTTTGCCTCAGTGTGTTGCCTGGGGAGAGGTGAGGGTACCTGCTGGGTGCAGGAATGTTTCTGACTTGCTGGTGAGGGTGGAAGGGAGCAGCCTGTGCTGACTCTGTCCCTGCTGGGTACTTAGAGCTAAGGAGACACTTGCAGATGTTACCCACCCTGTCACTGAGGAGATGTCCCGTGAAGCCCACAGGATGTCACTGGGTAAAACCTGCTCTTTTACTGTGGAGTGATGCATGTTGGCATCTCCGTGGCTAAGCAGCCATGCAGGCTGCGATGGAGAACCCTTCATACTGGTGCTGCTGGAGTTTCTGAGGTTCAGTTCTTGTGCAGAGCAGCTGCCAGGCTGGGCCCGCACTGGTCAATGGCTGGCTGCAGCACTTTGAACCCCTGGGTCCTAAGCTAGAGAGAAAGTAGCTTTTTAGGAAGGGGTGGGGAAGGGAAGCAGCAGTAAGGTACTGGAAGGTCTGGTTTGATGGGAGCTCCAGGGCACTTCTCTTGGACAGGAGCTTGGGCTCAGTGCACATGTGCCTGTGGAAAATAAAGGGCTGGGTGGCCGACAGGACTGGCTGCCTGTTTCCGGCATTTCAAGCATGTGGAATAACAGGATGTGCTGTGTTCTTGCCTTCTTCCCTTGGCGATCCTGCTCTCACTTTGTCTGAAGCCGGCTAGGTCCTGATTCAGATGCTTCCCTGCCCTGTCCATTTTCCGCTGCAGGTCGTTACCTCTCAGCTAGTGAGGCTGCGTGAGCGCGGGGCCCTGTGTAGGGCTATGAGCAGCATACCTCAGAGCAGTGCTTCTTTGTGGTGGGTTTTGTTTTGTTTTGTTTTTTTAATAGCCATTCTTTTTTTGTCCCAAGTCTGTTGGGCAGTTCAGGAGCATTCATATCCAGGTTGATTTAAGGTGAGACCCTGTTTCTGCAGTGTGCATTTTGCAGCTGCTTTCAACTTGGCTGCACTTTCCAGCTTCGTGCAAGCTCAGGGTACTGCTGACTGGGTGCCCCAAGCTTCTCCCCTTTCTACTTTTTGATGTTCTGAACTCAGGGAACAGTCAACCCTTTGGCAGGGTACACAGAGTGGGCTGTTACTTTAAGCTTGTTCCCTCTCACCCAGGGATATCCATCACTCATGCAGTGCTGTATGCAGTGAGCAATGACTTGTCAGGGAATTATGGATTTTTAAAGTTCATATTTCTCTTGCTAGCTTTGCTCTGTTACGGTCTCGTTGCAGCACGTTTAATCCAATAACAGGAATTGTTGTAATGATGCATCTGAAATGTGGCAAAGAACTTAAATTTCAGCAAGTCCCTTCTGTGAGTAGAGGTTTGGTATTCCTTGTAGCCTGATGGATTTTCTAAGTGCCACTTTGTCTTAAGAAGAATGTTTTTAATATTAGATTTTATTATCTTAGAAATAAATGCTCTGTGGCATGACAAAGATGTATGCAAATCCAGGTGTGTTAACAATAGCAGTAGTTAGACAAAGCATAATGTGTCATTTACCATGCAGAGAGTGTCAGTATGATGTAGAAAAGGTGAAGTATAAGTAGGAGAAGAAAGTGCTTTATCTTGTATTTAATGAGGAATGAGGCTGCATTTAATGTCCTTGATTTTTATGTCTTCTGAGGGGCTGTGAGTGATGCTCAATTTTCCAGCTTGTCTGCAGGGAAGGGGAGGAGGAGAGCCCTGTTTTATACTGGAACTTTCAAGATTTATGGCTAGGAATAAAATGGCTTGGAAATTTCCACTAGAGGGAGTGTTTGAATGTGCTATAGGTGTGGGGACTCGGATCTTGGAGGGTATTTAAGACTGAGTTGCTCCCTCAGATTTTGGTTGAAAGGAGGGAGAATTTGGGGTGTATCAGGTGGTGTCTGCTAATTGCATTTGTGATCCTGCTTGGCTTGGGTAGCACCATGTCGAGTGTTGATGCACCAGACCCAGTAGGTTGCTCCTTATTTCTCTGGGAGGATGAGGGTGAGGACAGGAACAGAGTGATGGAGAGAGGAGCACCAACCTCTGTGGGGCTGCTGGTGACGCCTCCCACTTTCTGTGCAGCAGAAATCAGGGACAGACCTGCCTCTGGATTACCCTGACCAAAACAGTTGGGTGCATTTATTCATGCAGTGAAGCCGTTGCCTCAGGTGCCATCGTTCTGCCGCTCTCCTCCTCCAGGCGTGGGCACTGCGGGCTGAGTGAGCCACAGAGACTTCCAGCCCTGGACACGGACCTCCCGGGGGCTGGCTGGAGGGATATGTAAAACCTTAGCTGGGGAGATTAAACTCATGTGTCTAAGCAAGATTTTGCTCTCCAGGGCCACTCCTGTGAGTGGCTTTTGCTCTGTGAGGATCAAAGAATTCATCCAATTTCTCATTCAAGCTGCAAGCCAAGCCTGATACACATCAGCTTCATTATATAATATGAGGTGATTTAGGTTGTAAATGGCTTGTAATGCCAGCGGAGACATGAAAGTTCCCTCGTGCAGCAACAGAGGCCGTGCGGTGTTATCAGACCCGCCGCTCAGGAGAGGCGTGCGCAGGCACTGTCGTGCCCGCTGCCAAAGCAGCCACAAATCAATAGCTGCCGAGCGCGTGCCGAGGCGCAAGGGAAGCCGCGGGCTCTACGGCTCCGTACGTGAGGGAAGGGAGAAGAGGATTTCCAGCCTTGCACAAACCCGTGCTGGTTTTATACCTGGTTACAGCTGCTTTTCCGTACCGCAGTGACTGGGGTTTAGGAGTTAGAGGAATCCAAACAAATGCTCTGGAAATAAATAATGACTGCTGGTCGTGGGGCTTGGTTTGCCCTGTCCAGTTCTCTTCTCGCCCTGCAGCCAAGGACCATGCTGTAGATGTGCCTTTGTCTGATGGCCACAGAGACCTGAAGCAGCTTCCTGCAATCAGTGGTTCTCCAGGACAAATAAGAAAATTGTACTGTGTTTTAAGTTTTGAAGGAAAGCAAAACAGGACTGTTGGGACAGACACTTCTTTCCTTTCTCTCTCCCAAGGGCTATATGTGCTAACATCACCTTTTCCCCCCTCCCCCTTTTTTTTCCCCTCTCTCTTTGTTTCAGAAAGTTTGCACCAAGTGTGGAATAGAAACCGTTGGAGCCCAGAAACGTCCTCTTTGGTTGTGCAAGATCTGCAGTGAACAGAGAGAGGTAAAATGTGACTCTAGAGAGCTGGGGTTCAGCAGCATGCACCTACCTGCCCTATGCCCATGCTGAGTGCACATGGGCTCTTCCCTATGGCTCAGCACTGGGAGGAGAGCTTGCGATGGGGTTTGGGAGGCTTGGCTGGAGGCCAGGCAGTCTCAGTAGACACACAATGGTGACAACTTTGGTTTGTGAGAGGGTGGAGGGGAAAAAACCCACCAGCCTCTGCAGCCTGTGTGGCTTTGTAGGGCTTTTCTAGCAATGGTCATAAAGAGACTCTTACCTTCTGGTGCTGTGCTCTTTCCCTCCTAGCTCTGTGGCAAATAAACTTTGTTAACAGTGGTTCTTTAATACAGCTGGAGAGATCTAGAGCATAGCTGCAATATTCATCTCTCTAAAAATAGCTAGGATTGCAGCTTTTAGGTCTGTTTTCCTCCCTGCCTGCAAAATCCCATAACTTGCCTGTGTGTGAGACTTCTAATGCAGGTCTCTATGTTTTTATGTCCTTCATCCTTGACTTTACATTACACAAAGTAATAGCCTGCCTCAGTTTGTGTCTGCCAGCCAGCATCCACCAGCATCAGGGCTCGCTGCTCTACAGTGAAGTAAAGTCAGTGAATTTGTTCTGTGATTACAGAAGGTTTTTCACTTGTTCCCATCAATTTAATTTGGGCTTTTGCTTGTGGTCCTTGAACATCAATCCAGTGCAGCTACTTCTGACCACTGCAACCAACTGTGAAATCTGGGTGCTCTGCTAAATCCATTTTTGAAGTGTAGTGAGAGCATTTGTGCAGGTGTTTGAGTTGCTGAACTATTTTTTTTTTATACTAGTTGCGGAACCTTACTACATAGGAGGGGTTTGTCTGTGTGGGAGCACTTGCCAAGTTCATGTTCGGGTAGGATGACGGTACAGGGCTGCTGCTGGTCTTTAACTTTTGAGCAGCAGTGTGGGTGTGAGTAGGGCAGGCAGAGAGCATTTCAGCTCTTTGGATATTGCAGATAATTTGATACACTGATTCATCCAGATGTTTTGAATTCCAGAAGGAGATCTCAAAATGGAGAGTGAGGCAGGTCAAGATGTATTCTGTGTTCTGCAGGGAGATGGGTATGGGACTAAAATTGACTTTATTTCTTTTATTGTGTTCTCTCTCTCGGTTTTTTTTTCCCTTCATCTCACACTGTACAATTGGTGTTTTTTTCCTATTGGAGGAGCCGTGGTCACTGGACAGAGAAGAATATTAACCTGTCCAGTAAGTGTTACGGGTGGCCAGTGTGTGAGGGTACGGTAACCTGCAAGGCTTGCTCTCTATTAAACCTGAGATAGGGCCAAAGTGCTTCCCCAATGAAAATGCATTGAACTTTCCTTTGTAGACTTCTTAACTCCTAACCCTAAGCTTCATCTTTATTTTTTTATTCTCTTTAAGGCCAGTTCAGGTCTCTCTCCTTTCTTGTTTGCAGTGGTGCTGGTGCCCTGTCCAGGAGAAGGTCGGGAGGATCACAGTGTGGACACACAGCCAGGCATCAAGTCACATATCCCCTCTGTCTTCCCACATGCTCTGCTTTTGTTTTGGGGGAAATCAGGCAGGCACTGAGAATTAGCAGAAACCTTGAGGCATATCAGCCAGGGCAAGGAAGTGGAGGCAGTGTCAGAATAAATGCCTGGAAAGTGGCTTTGATCAGGTCCTCCCTAAGGGTCTGTGTGAGGAAGAGATGAGGCTCTTAGGCCTCAGGCTGATGGCTGGTTCTGGAGCGCTCTCTGAAGCTGGTTCAGGTGTCATGATATTACAGGGCATGCACTAAATTCCCAGGTTTCTTGTACAGGCTTGTGTTCACAACCAGTTCCCTGTTGTCATCTGTTTCTGTGATCTGGATCTGTCTTGTGTTGCCATCTGCTCTGGACCAAACCCATTTGGCCATACTCTTAGCTGAAGGTTATATTTGCCATCAGTGAGTGCAGATGCTTGTCTGCTCTTTGGGATCAGATACTCTCATTTCTGTCTCACCTCTGAATCCCCTGCACGGTGAGTAGGTATCCACCCTATTTCATTTCCTGGGATCCAGGAAACACACCAAAGCCTGCTGGGTTGTGTGTTGCAGTAAGAAGCCAGTACCACCCTTCTCAGTCCACAGTGTGACTGAGCAAGGTTCTCCTTTAGCCTGTGCCAGTGAAACATGCTTAAAGTAGGCTTGTCCCAGGCCGCAGAGCTCTGTTAACAGCTCCCAGCTTGTCGGGCCATGCTCAGGCCCCTAAACTTGCCCAGTTGTAGTGGGTGAGTGTTTGGTGCCTCCCCAGCAGGCGTGATGAGATGTGGTACTTCCACGCTAGGTGATTCCCTCCACAGCAGCACTTTGATCGCCATCTAATTTTCTGAACCGCCGCTCGAGCTATTTGGGCATGGTGTTTATGAAGCTCTCAAGTCTGTTAGTAAGAGACTGTCAGGCACCCAAGTGAGGTCATTTGGAAACCTGGATGGTCTAAATGATGTTGGCTAGAGTTAATAAGTGTTGTCTGTCTGGGACAAGAGCCTAGGATTATAATTGTCCCCTTTAGCCTCTGCCATGCACTGAGTGAGCATGTGAATCTTGTGGCCTGCCAGGATCTCAAGCCAGGATGGTGGGGTTGGACATTCAAGCATACCAGCTAACAGCTGAAGTGTGCAGCACTGTTCCTACGTGCTGAAGCTTTCATCCCTCCATCTTCCTTGTTTTTATTTATCCCTGCAGATTTGATTTAAGGTACTTTAGTGACACATGGTAGTTGTCTTCCCCCTTTTGCTGTGTGAACAGAATCTGTGCTGGCTTCAGGCATGATTAAGTCATCAGTATGCCTGGGTCAAAATGCAGCCCGAAGTAACAAGCTATTGTCTACGTCAGGTTTTCAGTTGGGAGTTGAATGTTCAATGCCCATAGATCCCTTCAGGAGTTCCAGCCTCAGCCATTCAGAAGTGTTCTTTGCTGCTTTTTGTTTCCTTGAAAAGCTCCACTGGGAAGACTGCTGCATAGCAATGAGGAGCAAGTTGCTCTGACACGGTCTCATTTCTGGAGAGTGGAGGTGATTAATGGATTCTGCCTGCTGCTTGCAACCTGCTCATCCAGAAGCAAAACAGTGTGTTCGGCAGCACTCGACCTGCTGAACATGGTGTGTCCGTGCTGGGTGAGGGTCCCTGGACTGCCAGAGAGGCACTAGGAAGAAAGTACTGTGTTCTAACGTGCCTGGGACCTGACAGAGTCTGAGTGTGCCTGCTGGCAGAGAGAACATCCTCACAGCCCAGCAGACACCCCTGCATCATAAGGGCATCTATTCTTCCTCAAATAAGATAGACCTCACCTGCTGTAGGCCAGAACTGGAGATACCACTGTTGGAGATACCACTTGTCCCAGCTGTTTGCAGAGACATCTATTGAAAGCTCCCTTTTTGTTCTTCCAGGATTCTGGGAACATTTTATTTCATGGTATCTTCTGAGGGCAGTGGAATTAAAGCAGATGTGGGTTGTGTTTTATTGTTCCTACAAACAAGAGTAGAAGCAAATTCAGTCAAGCTCACATTGACTTTGGCAGGCAGGACTGCCTGCCTTCTTCCTTCCTCCATGTGCTGCATTCCCTTTCTTGGCCTTGCATCTTGCATTGTCTTTCTGGAGATGTGGAGGGCTGGTCCTCCCTGAGGCAGTCCTGTTTCTGCATGCATATGAAGTCCCCTGGCATAGTCGGGGACACTGGCCCCTGACTGCAGCAAACGTTGGCCAAAGGTTTGCAGTGAGCCTGTTTGTTAACTGGGCAGCGAAGCAGCGATGCACCCACGGGAATGAGAGTGCAGGGCAGAAAGGGATCAAGTCTTCCAGCAAAATGGGCTTATTGCAGCAGCTCTCAGAGGAGCCAAACAGCCTGGGAGGAGCTGTGGTGGGCATGTGTACAGCTGGAATGTTTCCCCGCTGCCAGGCCTCTGGCAGAGCACATGAGCTTAGTAACAGCTTGGGCAGAAATGCCCATGTTGAATCAGTTGCACGTGGCTGAAGTCTGCCTGTCACCTTCTGGCCTGAAAGGAAAATGGGACCTGCTGTGGTTTGTCAAATCCCTGCCCAGCCATTTAACTCTCTGCACAGCCTTGTTTTGACTGATAACCACCAGGTTCTGCAAAGCACCTTCCTGAATTACCACTTTATATATATATTTTTTTTTTCATATCCATAATTAGTGATGCTATCATTGTAATTAAAATCCTCTTGGAAGCGCTCGTGCACATTTACATTTGAATTGACACATCCAAAACTGCGGTGATAATGAAAACAGTTTGAGTAGGCTGGGGGGAGATGGCTTTTTTTTTTTTAAAACCCACTGGATATGAAAGAGAGTGGCAGCTATCGGGGACCCGTTAAAGTTTTAATTTGCCCCCTCTGCTTCACTTTCCCTTTAATTTCTTCTCCTTCGCTGAGCAGCGTTTTCATGGCTGGCTGCCTTTCTTGGTTTATCACAATAAACCACGCGCAGGCAGATGACTGCGCTGGAGGAGCCGAGTCGCATCCTCCCCTTTTGCCCCCAGGGCTTCCCTTTCCACATATGCACTCGGACCATTTTGAAGGATATAAACCACCCTAGCCCGGGGTTACTGCCGCCCGGCGTGATAATTTCTTGGCAGAAGCCGGGACTGATGGAGGGGAGTGTTTATTTTGGGTGACTCTGGATTGAATGGAAGGGATGTGCACCTGTTTGCAATTCACACAACTCATCAATAGCCTGCCGTATTATTTTGGAGGCTGGTAGCAAGTCGTTAGCCTGAAAATAGTGTCCTCTAGAATAGAGCCACGGGGCGGGGAGGTGGAAAAAAAAGAGGCCTGATTGAGAGGGGAATGATAAATTGTTGGAGGCTGGCAGCCATTGGAGCTTGAGAAGCGTCGGGGTCAGAGGTGCGGTGGATTTTGCTATTCCGGAAGCACGGCTCCGCGCAGCGATTTCACTGCCTTTTAATTTTCTTCATCCTCGAGTGCTGAATGTGGGAGTTGACAACAGATTGCTGTAAATAATGTAATTGGAAATCTCTGTGTTATGGAAAAGCAGATGAATGCAAATAACGAAGCTGAAGAGCGCTCGCTCTTTCTTCCTGCCAGTGGTTTGCAACACGCCAGAGCCACGGTGCAAAGCTGGGGCAGAGTGAGTGGGGGGCACGTGCTGTGCGAGGGCAATGGCAACGAATCCTCCCAGGGCGGTTGCCTTTGCGGGTGCCTTTCTCTTCATTGTAGCCCACGAGAACCGGCTCCCCACCCTTGGGCTGCTGGGGGATTGAGCCAGTAGCACTGGTGTCAGCATGGGAAGCTGGAGGTGGCTGTTTTCTTCTCATCCAGCCCAGGCTGCTGCAAAGAAAGGGGGCTGCAGAGTGAGAACAGCTACTGTGTGGCGGAGCAAGCTGTGCCTTTACACAGATCCTTTCTAAACGTCTCTGGTTAGGGGACTTGGGGCTTGGTGAAGTGAACTCTGCGGGGGCTGCAAGTGCCTGTTATGATTCCTTCAGCTTTGGTCCTGTCCCTTCGACAGCAAGTCCTAATGTTTTCTCTCTTTAGGAGCTTGTTTTAGCACTTGTATACTCAGAGAAGGAGAAAGAGGAGGGAGAAGTTTGAGCAGTAACGTGCGTTTCACCAGAGCTCAGTGATTCTCTGTTAGGCCTCATTTACAGGCTGCACTTGAATGTGCTGGTTAAAAATACACAGCTCTTTCTGACTGTCTCCTCCTGTAGCTGTAATGATGGCTTGATGCAACTTTAATAAGAGTTATTATCAAGGTTATAAAAGGCATTGAGCTCTTCGGCCTTGTCGTGGCCATGGCTGTTAAATTGGTTTCAAGTAATGAAAAAAGGAGCCTGTTGCTAAAGTAACTCTTCTCCCCCGTGTCCTCCCCTGCTTTGCTTTTGGGTAGTTTAGGTGTCAGGGGAGACAGAAGGACGGGAGCCTGAAGGAAGTCAAGATTTAGCATGGATTTTGGTTGTGTTTGGCTGGGCCAGTTGCAGTGCAGTGGGCCGGGGACAGTTGCAGCTGGTTAGCTGTGGTGTGGCCGCTTGGTCCTGAGCCGTGCGCTGGGCCCACCATGTCCTGCTCTGGGCTAACACAGGTACAGACCTTTACTCCCCTCTGCCAAGCACTCAGTGCAAGGGTCCATGTTACTGAAAATTGCGTCGCTGCAAGAGACTGGAAGGGGCCAGCTGCCCTGCTTGCTGATGAAATTCCAGTTCCACCCGAACTCCGGCCGCTGCGGGGGCTGGATTTTACCTTCCATGCCAATGGGACTGGGGGAGAGCAAAACTTCTCCTTGGAAAGAGCAAACTCTTGCTGATAAACAGGACTTTTATTCTCGAAGTGCTGTTAACAGATTTATTAATTTAAAATCAAGCAAGAACTTTGCTGTCGGGCTGCTCTTGGCAATCAATGCAAGCACCATCAATAGCAGTCAGCAGCATCGATCTGTTTTGATGCATGGATGCTAACACCAACCTGGGTGCTCCTGTGCAGAACAGAAGGTGACCCCCCGGCCCTTTCGGATGGGGCGTGCTGCTCAGCAAGGGGGGAGCAGAGCTGCTGAAGGGAAAAGCATCTTGCTGCAGCTATGGTAGAGCTGATCTGAAAATAACTTCAGTACTGCTGTAAAGAGCCCAAACTCTATTAGAAGCACCGATTGAAAGTGAATATGTATGCAAAGAATCAATTTTATACTCGTATTACTACAGCAGAGCCGGGTGTATTATATCATTAACTCTTTCTGTAACTGGATTGCTTGGGGTAGTGAGAAAGCTGGGGGTGACCAGCCTTTTCTTACAGCAATCTTACCATGTCTGATTGGTTTTACGGTGTGCCTAAATTGTAGTTTGCCTGAAGATAATAGGTCTCTTCAGTGCTTCAAATTAAATTACAGATGTTCAGAGAATGACTGTAAGAAAGGGCTGCTTCCTCTCCGGTAGTTTGTGCAGGGAAGTTACCTGTGCCCCAGCTGCCCAGCGTGTGGCAGGGGCCAACCTGTACAAATGCTGTCCAAATGCTGCACAGTCCCTGTGTGCCAGCAGAGGGGACAGAAGGAGCTGTGTCAGCTTGTGCCTTCACTGTCTGGGTCACTGTTTTGGCTGTTCGCAGGCTGGTGAAAGAGGTGGCAAAGTGTCCTGCCTGCCAAGGCCCCCCTCTGTAGAAGAAGAACATGCAGTCTTCTCTCCTTTGGAGAATTGGCTTCTGAAGCTTTTTTGCTTGGAGCAGACTCACCATCCTGCTGGGCTGTTACCCAGCAGGAAATTGTTGGGGTAATTGCCGGGTGCTCTCACCTCCTGGTTTCCAGATCTTGCTGTGGTGCACGTGAGCTTCTCTCTTGCACTCTTGCAGTGACTGATGTGTGTTGGGCTATGGTGATGCTGTGCTTTCCTCTGCTGGGTGCTCTCCTCTTTTAAAAATCATACTACCTGGTGTCCCTGTAAATTCAGCTTGCCTTTGCTTGGCTTTCGATACCCCAAACACAGAGATTTTAGCGCTCTGTGTTGATGGCTCTGGACTAGGAACCAGGCAACCTGCTGAGCAATCTCCTCCTGTCAGTGAAATGGTGACAGTGGTGTCCTGCTTTTTGTGCCTGCATGGAGAGAGCTTCTCACGAGTGCCAGGTGTTGTCACTGCCCTCTGCTTTGATGAAGCCCTAAATGCAAATTGCAAATGTATTACTGTAATTGGGGGTATCTGCATTTGTACCCGTTGCCATCATGGTGATACTGTATGCAGAATACTTTGGGAACACGGAGTAGAAACAGTGATGATCTCCTTTACTCTGAACAGAAGTGCAAGGTCTCTACCCCCCTGCATGAAAGAGAAAATTATATTTTTACTATATGAACTTATTTCTGCGCTGGCTGTCTTATTAGCTCATTATTAGACTGCTGGAAGGCACAAAAGAATTAGACTTTTAGAGGCCATTTCTCCTTGTCTGAGCTGCCATCCTTTTCCCTTCCTCTGGCTCACAGCAGGCTTTATATTAAATATACTTAATAGAGCTCCTTTGTCATAAGCAGCATTAAAAGTAAATTGCGGAGTAGAGGGCGTTTTGACAGGAGATGTTATAGTTTAGTGCTCACAGCCCGTTTCCTGCTCCGGGTTCGGGTTATTTGAGTGTCATTCTTCTCGTCCTGGGGTTTTCAAGCACAGTGGTTACATGGTGTGGCAGAGCCTGCCTTGCTCTGTGAAGTGAATGCCAAGGTTGTGCCATTTGGTGCGGCGTGAGGCAGCGTTTCTGCTGTCCTGGCATCGCCACTCGCATCCCCCAGGTGCTGCTGCTCTTTGACTCTCTCTGAAGTAAAGAGATCCAGGCTGAGGGGCCTGGCCCAGGGGGAGAGACTTGTCAGGACTTGCTGCCTCTCCAGCTTGTTTTACTCTAAGCAGAGCGTGTGTTTAGGGCTGTTGACATTCATGGCATGTGTCTGCTCTCTCCGGGAAGCTTTTCTTTTTGTGCATTCCCCATGGGAAAGCAACAGATGCGGAATCTGAACTGCCTGCTGCTTGGTGCAGGCCAGGGAGCTTCATCCTGATGTCCCTGTAATAGGCCTTGGGAACGTGTGTTTGACTTGAGCACAGCATAAGAGAAAGATCTGATCTTGACCTGGAGAACATAAGAAGCTCTGTGGTTTGCACAATCACCTTTTGCTCTTACTTCAATCTGTGCATTCAAATTTGTGATATTTCTTTTAGTGGTGGAATAAGGTTGGAGGTGAAGCTGGGCTGATGACTGGGGGGAGAAATTTGAGATGCTGTGGTAGTTGCAGAGCACGGGGGGGACTTCTGGGCTCCGTGAGCTGGAAGGCTTGTGCCCCGCTGTATTTGAGTGGGGTCGAGGTATCTCAGAGGGAGTAGCTGGGCTGAGCTTCGTGGGGAGCTCAGCTGGTGCTGTCTCTGCTCTCTTGCTGTAAAACCCAAGCTTAAGGTATTGTGTGTCTGTCTCTTAACAGGTTTGGAAGAGGTCTGGTGCCTGGTTCTTCAAAGGGCTGCCCAAGTACATCACGCCTTTGAAGAGCAGCAGCAAATCCAGTGAGCTGCCCCTGCAGCCTTGGCAAAGCGAGCCGGCCATGCCAGAGGCTGCGAGCGTTGGGACCAGCCGGTCCTTCACCTGGGCCAGGGGAAAAGGTTGGTTATCTGCTCTGTGGAAGCAGGTGGGGAGAAAGACCTGGCTTCTACTGTGGCTAGCAGGGTTCAGGTAATAGAGCAGGCTGGCTGTTAGAGGTGAGGGACAGCTCACAGGATGTGGTGTGTTTCCCAGGTGGGCAGTGCTGGGGTTTTTTTATGCTATAGTGTATTTTTTTTGGTTTCGCTGTTAAAGTTCACACTGGTGGCCCAGACTAGCCCAAATCCTCATGGACTCCCTGTCCTTCAGTCCACCCTTGCTTTCCTCCATTCCTTGCAGCCCTCGCTGTTCTGCTGGGACTGCCAAGGGGAGGATGAGCCGTGAATCAGGCACCTGTCTGCAGTCGCAGCCCAAAGAGCTCCTCCTGCTGAACCACACGGGACAGTGCCACTGATGGACAGCCTTGTGCAGCCAAGGCTGACAAAAGGCTGGTCTTATTCCCTCCCTCCCTCCCTGAGCTGTTTACTTCTTGCTTCTGCTACTTGACAGGATACCACTGGGCAGATACCTCAAATTGTTGGTTGTGTAATTTCTAACCTCAAAGCATCTCCCTGGGGCCTTCCTGGGGCCTGAAGCAAGTGGGCAGAGATACTCTTCTACAATCGGTGGGCAGGAGTGAGCTGATGCTGGCTGTGTCCTTTTGTACCTGACTCTCCTAAGCAGGTGAACTTGGCAAAGAGTGAAGCTCCTTCCACAGGCCTTGCAGAGGGGGCTGAGGCTTGTAGCATGGAGAGCTCAAGGCTGAGATGTCCTTTAAATGCATCTTCGGAGAAGGTGTTGATTAACTTAGCCCTGTGCAGTGCTGGGGCCAGAGCACTGACAAGCCTGAAGACGTGTAAGCTTCAGCACTCGTCCCCCTGTTCTTCGAGGTAGACCTTGATTGAAGTAGACCATTGTATCACACGTGGCATCTTGGATCGCTGCTGCATCGGATCCCATTCAGAGCGCTGCCTCGTAGGGCTTCCCCCCCCCCCCCCCCCCTTCCTCCCTCCCCCCCCTGCCTTCTCGTCTCCCCCCCCCCCCGCCCAGGGGCCGCCCGGGGGGGGGGCCAGCAGCTCGGCACTGAGGAGCTGAGCGCTCGGGGTCACTAGCACAGCAGTGGATGGATGCTGCAGAATTAAAGCTGCTGCCCGTCTGCTTTGATTTCTCTTTATTTCTTTCTGGTGTGGATCAGCAGAACTGTCTGGCCTCTCTCCCCTTCTGTCTTTTGCTATTAGAATCCCCTCAACTGGAGAAGACCTTTTCAGCATACCAGCAGCATACACTCTTCCACATCAAGATAAATCTTAGTAGTGCAGGGGGAAATAGCCTTTTAATATAGAGGACTCAGGAGAGCCAGGTTAACAAACCTTCTCTTCAGGCCCCAGCTAGGAAAGCACTCCCAGCCCTGCTGTAACTTTTGTAATTAAAGACAAATTAGATCAACAATAGATGGTTGTGCTTCCCTCCAGGAGACGCTTGGAAGGAGTTGTCTTAGCAAATGAAGTGATTGATGAGGTATTTTCTGTTCACGTGACACAGAAAACATTATGAGTCAAAGATGCTGAGACCAGACCTGGTCTGCTTTTTAGTTCAGCTTTTTAGATGAGCTTTGTCTTGGGAGAAGGCCTCTGCCAAAATACAGGCAGGAGCAGCAGAGGAGCAGGTGGAGGACAGCAGAGTGGCCTTTGGTAAGCTTTGATGTGGGTGGTGAGCTGCCTTTCTCCCCATGCGGTGATTTTTGCCTGGCTGCTGTTTTATGGGTTGGATAACATTAATTTATGGTTTTATTTTCTGATGTTTTCTTTCCTTGCTGCCCTTTTCTGTTAGGCTGCCTGTCCTCTGGACAGCTTTCAATGGGCACTGCAGGCTGTAATCCATCTCCAAAGCTGGGAACTCATACATCCCTCCCCTCCATTTAACTTTTTTTCATCTGCCAGTGCTGGGACTTGTCCTTTTTGTCATCCAAAACCTCTGCCATGTGCAGGGCAGGGCACCTGCCTTCCCCCTGTGGAGATGATGTAGCTGTGATACTGCCACAGTGAATCTCTGAGCTTGGACTGAGCTTTCCGAGCCCGTGGCTGTTACCTCTGCCTGGCTGATAGCGTTTGTCAGCTCACACCTCGTACACCCTCATCTGAACACCTCCTTTCAGCACCGAGGAGAGCCCTGGTTGGCAGGATGTTCTCAGGAGTGAGCTCTGGCATTTAACACGCCTGCCTCTGACAGGCTGCTCTCTGTGGGGTTTCCCTCATCTTGCCCAGCCCTGCCTTGCCCCACCGCTTGCCTCCTGAGGAGCTGAAGGAACTATCCCTCAGCTATTGAGGGATTCAAGTCAGGTGGGACCAGAACAGGCGCAGCCTTGTCCCTGGCACAGCCCCCAGAGAGCCTGGGAGAGAGGAGCTGCAGTTGTTCTTTCAACAACCTCCTTGCCAGGAGCCTCCTGTCAGCAGGGATGGGACAAACCTCAAGTGTCCAGTTCACGA
>WTSP01024876.1:0-23738 GCA_025331215.1 Actenoides lindsayi | reverse complement strand
CTTAAATCCTCCGTCCACAGCCCTGCGCCCCAGCCGGGAGGGGGAGTACGGCCCTAAATTTTTTTTCCCCCCCTCTTTTACCCCTCTCAATTTTTCCCCCGGGTGGTTTCCCTTTTCCCCCCCCCCCCCCCCCCCCAAAAAAGGAAGGGATCAGTGCCAGGCCCTGGGTACTGGCTGCTCCTGCTGCAGGAGGCTGGGGAGGCAGCAGGACTGAGGCACCACAGGAACATGCCTCTGGGAAGGAAAGTCAAACCCACCAGGATGAAGTTTTATTTTTACACACCCATTATTTCTCTTGTGCTCGCTGACACCGGGATTTGCTGTTGCCTTTAGTTTTTCTGTAATAAACAAGCAGTTGCCATGGGAACCCTGCTATTAGTTAAGGCACAAATGTATTGTCAGGGGGAGAAGAGCAGTAATATTTCTTGTGCTGGGGAACAGCTCTGCTCCATGTGCTGGAATGTGGGTGGGTTTCTGCACCGGGGCAGGCAGTCAGGGGGTGGGGAGCAATAAGCAGCAGGGGTTCCCTTCTTCCCAACTCTGCGTTCTGCGGAGAAAAATGTAAAGCATCTGAGTGGAAAAAGGAAGTGTGTTCCCTGAGCTATTGCACTGTTTGGCATGAGGGCTGCCTGCCGCTCCGCTCGGTCTCTGGTGGTTTCTCCTGTTGAAATGTGCACTGGTCCTGTTGCCAAGCAATGCTCTGTCAGAGGCACTGGAGCAGTGGCTGGACAGGGGGGTGCTGCAGGTTCATCTGGGAGCGATGGAGCGGGGAAGAGCGTGCTGCAGCACATCGGGCTCTTCACAGGCCACCCAGGGGGACTTCCAACTTTACTACAAGTTTGGACAGTTCCAGAGCTTCACGCGTGCTGCTTCTGAAAGGGAGAGAAGTTGAGTCCAATCCCCATCTCCTGTTTGGAGACGTCCCTGCAGACAGGGCAGCACTGGGTGTGATCCACTGTTCCCTGTGACTGGCTGTGCTGCGAGGCTCCGATACCTCTGGCTTGGAGGCTGAATCACCTGTCGGGGAGATCGTGGGCTCTGGCAGCAGCCATGGGGGTTCAGGCCTTTGATGAGTGACCCGTTCCCTGTGGGAATAATGCTTTCATTGCAAGTTTTATCTCAGCATATTTTTTTTTTAATGTTTTTTTTTCAGTCAGCTGTAGATGGAGAGGGATAAATCTGTTAACATTCTCTGCAAGTACAGCTGTCCAACAACTCTTATTGATATATCAGAAAATGCTGGAACACCAGATTTACAACTTCTGGGCTCTGGAAAGTGCCAGCAGAAGGTCTGGGAGCTTTGGGAGAAAAATTACCTTAAAGGGAAACATTGGTGCACCGAGTAAAATACACTTTTATTGGCAGCAAAGGAAATGAGAGCAGACAGGGCTTCTCCTGTGGTGCGAGTGCCTCTGTGTTATTAATATTTTCCTCCTCTTGTGCTGGTCCTCTCTGAACTGCAGAATGGCAGAAGAGAAGGCAGCTAAAGTCACCTCCACTGATTCACTGGGGCCTTCTCCAAATAAAGCCTGACTCCCATCATTTTTAAGAGCTCCATGGAGGAAGGAGTTGTTCTAAAGCAATGGATTTTATGAATCCAAGAGGCCAAAAAAGGATGATGACCCAAGTAGGACAGGAGTCTATTTTCTGAGGGAATGGCAGTCAGAATGATTCTCACAGCTGAGATTTAGATTTTATAGCAAAGAAATACATACTGGTATGTATGTGTTGTTATTAACAGTATTTATATCCATCCCCCACCTCCCAGGGAGCTTTGGGGAAGTAGTGAAGCCGTTCTTAAGACAGCAAAGCCCAAAGCCAAACCTTTGCTTGGAGGACTCAGCCAGAAGTGCAGCCCCTCTGCTTGTCACGGGGCTTCGCTCTGGGGCCAGCTCATCTCCACAGCCCCTTTCCCTGCAGCCGAGAGCTCCTGTTTCTGGTGGGACAGGAGGGGAAGGCCCCGGGCACAGGAGGAGCCGGTGGCAGCAGGGAAGGGGGCCTGGCAGCCTGCCCTCTGCACAGCATTTCCCAGCAGCACAGCGTGAGTGGGGAGCTGCCTTCCAGGGCAACTTCAATAACACTTTGCAATAACACCGGCAGCCAGCTTTAATATCCTCAGAGATGTTAACTCCAGAGAAGAGCTATTTTAGGTATTAATTTTTTTTATTGTTATTTTAATAAAATATTTGGTGTGGTGCCTGAATACAGCAGTGTCTGCAGAGGTCCTTGGCAGGGACGTGTCACAGCTTGTGCTCGCCTGTGCAAGGGGAGGGATACCCATCCTCCTGCCCCGGGCAGCGTTAGAGGCTTTGTGAACAGCGTGTGGTGAATTGTAGGGCTGATACAGAGAGATGAAGTGACAGCTCTTTTAGTTACCCCACAGCTGTCACCTTGTACCGCTGCACCCACGTCCCTCCTGCGCCCGGCAGCACCTTGAGCTTGGGCACTGTGAGTAACAGGGCAAAGGGGCTTCTTCAGCAGCAAAACAGGGAGCTCATTTCTCATGGGAATGTCGCTTGCAAATACCTACTGATGAATACAGAGAAATGGGGCTTCCTTTCTCTCCGGCAGAGGCTGCAGGTTGCAGCATTGCCTACTCTGTATTCCACATGAGTCAATATTGTACTTTCAGCAGGAACTGTGGCCCACCCCAGCTTCTGAGCTGCCAGGAGAGCTGGTATCTGCCTTGGTCAGATGGAGAAATGACACAGGTGAAGTCCCTCAAACAAAAGACTGTTGTTTTCCTGTTACCTCCCTCCTCAGCCCCATCATTTCTGTTCTGAGATCAGGCCATTAAAAAACCTAGGAACTGGAAAAACACCTTTCTTATTTTACCCAGAGCAGCTGGCAGTTGTCTTCTACACCAGTAGAAGCAGGAGAGGTGCTTGCATAATTGCATGGAAAAGTAGAAGCAACCTGCCAACTTGGGAAGTCGTGTCTGGCAAAATGAGGCTCCTTCAGCTCTTGTGGAAACTATAGAGGATGGAAAGCAGTAGGATTAGGGCCAGGATTCAGGGGTGAGGGGGGAAGAAGTTAAAAACAAAAGCAGCCTTGAAATGGGAGAACAGTCTCCTTGAGGAAGAGGAGTTGCCTTTTAAGCCTTGGGGCATAGGAGTGATACAGTTCTGGGCAGCGTGCTGATGGGGGTGAGCGTGGAATGGGTGATGAGCTAAGGCAGCTGGTTCTTCCTTTAATTGCTGCAGAGTTTTTTATTTGATGTGCTCAGTATTTATCTCGTGCTTTCCTCCGAGTTCCCAGAGCCTCCACAGAGGCCCTGCTGCACTTGAAATGCAGCTTGGAGGAGGCCCCTCTCCCCACGTTGCTGAAATGTGGGTGCTCTTACGGTGCAGCCAGGAGCCCTTCACCCACATCTCAACAGGAGCCAGACTTGTGCCCAGCCTGTAGTGTGTTTCTCCCATGTGGGAGATGGCAAATATCAGGAGAAGGTGGGGTCATTGGTGTTCTGGCACGGGGGTCCCTGGAAGCAGAGCCTGGTTCCCAGACCAGCCGTGCCTCAGGGCTCTTGGCTTGGCAGCAGGGAGCTTTGAGCAGCAAAGCACAGCACAGGAACAGTGTGGTGTGGTCCTCGTGGTCCCAGTCAGGTTTAGGAGAGAAGCACTGGTGGTATGTGCACCTGCTTGAGGTGCTGGCACCACCGGAGTGTGTGCAGCAGGGTTATAAATCATCTGCTAGAAGTAAAAGCGCATCATGTTTGAGAGGAAGAATGAACAGCTGTGGGGGAGCTGCAGGTAGGGCTGCTTTGGAGAGAGAGAATGTGATCAGCGAGTCAGCATTTGGTCGTGCTTTATTTGGATCCATCTGGCACCCTCTTTGGGAAGTGTTACGAACGTTGTGAATAACTGTCTCTCTCCTCTTCTCCCCCCGATCTTTTCTGCAGTGGTTTCTAGTGACAGCGACAGCGACTCGGAGTTGAGTTCCTCCAGCCTGGATGACAAGCCCTTAGCTGCGGGGTCAAAAGGCTCCCAAGGCAGGAAGCACCAAGCAGGACTGGGTGAGGAGTTGCTGTTCCTTGTGGCCGGGGGGTGGGAAGTGTAAAGTGCTTGAATGTTTGGCTCTTGGTACTGCTTGCCTGCCCCACGCTGGTGCAGCACACTGGCTGTGGCCGTGCCAGGTGAGGATCTGATCCCTTCTCCCTGGAATACTGTCCATGGGTCAAACAGGCAGTGATTCACCCCATTGCTTGCAGCCTGTCAGGGTCCCAGCCACCCAGCAGCACCACTCCAGCCAGCTCCTCACTCCTGACTTTGTAGCACTGTAATCACTGCTGCCATTTTAGGAGCGAAGCACAGGAACAGGGTTTTGACCCTTCTCCTGAGGGTGCCTGGCAGGGAGCAGGGAGACTGCTGCTGTCTTGGGACCTACCCCAGCATCTGCATCCGCTTCTCCCTCCCACAGCAGCATCTCTCTGTTGTGTCCCTGCAGCGCCCATCGGGGAATCCAGCCAGGCCGTGGGCAGGGCGCTGGGGAGCTCCCAGTCCCCTACCCTCTCGGGGAGTCGCAGCAGCCTGGGCAGCGAGCAGGGGACTGCCCTCAGTGCCACGGAGAGCTGCCAGAGCGACCAGCCGACGGACGGGCGCGACAGCGACGCGGGCACTAGGGTCTCTGGTAAGCTGAACCTCCTTTTCGGGCAGGGCCGCGCTTTTGGGGCTGACTTCCCTCGAAGCAGAGCTTGCTCAGAGGCACACCTGGCAAAGCCGCGGCCTGGATTCACCCTTCCCTGCTGCTTTTCTCATGGCAGGTGCTGTCACAGCATTACAGCTCACTCCTTCCCTCTTCCCTGAGCGCAGCATCTATTCTGCAACGTGAGTAATCACCTGGGGTGGGAGCTGCCCACACCCACCTCTGAGAGCAGGCGTAGCCTGGGTCTGACCCCCTGCAAAGGCCCAGAGCTTCTGCCTGCCCTGCAGAGATGGAACTTTTGCGGAAGCAAAGCAGAAGTCCAGCAGCTTTATGAGGCTGAAGAGTTTTCCTAGTATTAGATGGCTTTTAAAGCCAAGCGTGGCTCTTTGCAGAACTCTGCAGTGCAAACAAAACCCCACTTCTTCCCCCCCTCGTGGAACAATTAAGTGACTGTGAGAGCAGAGGCTGCTATCACATCTGATCTGGAGCAGCTGAAAGAGATGCAAATGTGTTCTCTCTGCAGTTCCTGCTAATCTATTCAATAACCCCCTAAGTTACCGTTTAGTGCTGCTCCCTCCCGAGCGCTCCTGCCGCCCTGTGAACTGCCACTTCTTTTGTTCCTGGGTCTGGTTTGTGCCGTGCGTGTTGAGGTGTAAATTGGATTAGAGAGAGCAGGTTTATCCTTCAGTGCAACGTGGAGCCACAGGCCCCCTCCCCACGCTTCCCGCTAGAAATAGCTGGCATAAAATTGTTTCTCTGCTTCTCCCTCCTCAAATTTTCGCAGATTTGCGGTTTTCTTTAATTCTGCTTTTCTCAAAGCAGATCAGCTGAGTGACACCTTGTCGTGCCTGTCCTCTGTCTGGATTACCGTGCTGGCCCCAGGCCAGGTGGTTTATTTTAAGCCCTGGTTGGCTGTGGCATTAGCGACAGCAGGTTCCTGTTGCGCGCTGGTGGGGACGTCAGGTCTGACCCTTTGGGTGCTGTTTCTGCTGGTGCTGCCTGGCCGTGCTGAGGTCTGGACGGGTGCATCCCTGGACAGTGTGTTTGCACAGCACTTAGCCCTTTGGAGCTTTCTTGACGCCAGTTTGAACTAACTGCTGCCTGGCCCTGACAGCGCAAACAAGATCTCGGAGGCAAAAATTGCCCTTTTTTCCTGCTAAAAACCTCATATGCAAAGCTTGGCACAAGGGGTCAATGCTTTCCAGTGGGATCTCTCCTTGCTAGGTGGAGGAGAGCTAAAAATGACTGACAGCATGGACGTGTATTTAAAAAAATGAAAATTACAGGTGTCTCATGAGCCCAGTTAAAATCGTCCCTGAGATGCAGAGAGCATTCTGCTAAGGAAAAGGTTAAGCCAGGTTGGCTGACTAGAGAATATCTGTAAAGATCTTTACTATGTCTGGGATCATTTGTTTCCCAGTCTTCCTGCAGAAGGGGCTGGGAGTGCGTTGGTAGGAGGGTTCTGTGGACTCCAGAGCCCAGGGCAGGAAGAGGCAGGGAGTATTTCTGCTCACGTGTGCTGGGAGGGGAATGGAGCTGGTGGTGATTACAGGCGGCAGGCACGGGCTTGAGATCCGATACGGGGTGGCAGCAGGCAGGGTTGTCATGTCACATCAGGGAACCTGCCACCAGCCAAGCATCCTTCTGGCCCGAGGAGCCTGTCCTGTGCTGGCATTATGCCTTTCCACAGCGTGGGTGCTGGCATGGCAGGGTTAGAGACTCCACCAAAGGTCTTTGCGAGGAGGAGAAGAGGCAACCCGAGCATGTTGTAGGTGGCACATGATGTGCCCATGTTTGGGATGTGGTCTTACCTCCGTGCAGGGCGTGAGCAGCACTGGTCGGTGTTCATTTACTCCAAGAGCACGTAATGTGCCCGGCTGGAGAGATGCTCCCGTGGTGTGATCAGGGCAGCAAAGTATTGCCAAGCACGATCCGTTCTGTATGGGTTCAGTAATCGGCACTACGCAGCGATACGACTTTTGTGGCCTCGTGTCCTGCACAGCTCTGTAGCAGGCGGTTTGAGCAGCTCAGACATCCAGGAGGCTGCAATGCTGATTGTCCCCACGCTTTGCCAGCAGCCTGGCAAGAGCAGAAAGTAAAGAGAAGAGCAGAACTATCACTGTAGTCACCTAGGAAGTGTCCTGCTCTGCTCTGGGATGCTGGAGGTCTGGAGTGTGCAAAGCTGGGAGCCCTGGGGCAGGTGCCAGTGCCTCTCCCCACCTTCAGATCAGAGCTTTGCCTCTCTGTGAGGGGCTTTTCATGATGGGTCCCTCTGGATGTCACTGTTTGCCAAAAAGCAGAGGCTTCTCTTGCGGCTCATCTCTTTAGAGAGCGGTGGAAGCGATGGGTGCTGTTAGGAGTGGCAAAACTCTTCCCTGCATCTCCCTGCCAGTGGGACAGTCCCTGTGCTCTGCTCTGACCCAAAAGTAGAGCAAGGGGCAAAGATCCTTACTCGGTTAAATTGCTGATCCTCAGCTGCAGAATGAGGAAATTAAAGGGAGAGGTTGCTATAGTTGTTTTTTTCTGAAAGGCTCTGAAACTTTTTAACACCGTTTTGGGAGCAATTTTTGCCTCCTATTAACACCTCAGGTGTTGTTCTACCGGTGAATTTCTTTTCACTTTTTTTTCTCACCTCTGCTCTAAATCCGGTCTCAAGTGTGACTTTGCAGAACACTTTTGCGTCCTTAAATCCCAGGCCACGGCCAGAACAGGGAGCTGGGAGTGGTGCTGCAAACGCAGCCGCTTTCATAGTCCGTAGCTGGTTTAAGTCTGAAGGCCAAGAAAACAGCGTGGTCATGCGGCCAAGGGAAAACAAGGAGCTATTAAGAAGAGTTTGTAGTTTCCAGTGTGTTGCTCCAGCTCCGGCTGGGGTTTGGTGAGGCAGATAATGAAGCCTGGGGTTTGTCATAAAATGACTCATTGTCAGAGCTGCGCTGGGATTTAGGCAACCTCAGCCCATGAGCCAAAGTTGCAGAAGAGAGTGGTGAGTTGAGAGGCTGCCAATTTTAGTGGTTTGTTGGGTTGTGGGTTTGGTTTTTTTTATCACCTGCTTTTCAAAAGCATAATTTTCTGAGGGTCTGGTGTTCCTTCTTCTGAAGCTCTGGTTCCTGGAGGTGCCCACTCTGACATGACAGCTGATAAGACGAAGGTCATGCGCTGTTTTTCCTGGAGAATGTTTTATCCTAAAACGATTGAAATTTGCACACAGAAAAGCACAATCTTCTTTTTTTTCACCTTGCCCCCAGCTAGGGAGGTGACTCACCTTGTTCTGGCTGTACAGCTGATGTGTTAAAAGGTGCCTCAGCTAAAAAAGAGCAAATTCCTCACTCTTGTTAATCAGGACATCTTTATTAAAGAAATGGGATATTAAACAGAATTAAACAAAGAAATCATCAATATCTTACAGTGGGTTTTTTCAGCCCATGGAGAATTTTTAATGGAGATAACTTTGAGCTTGGACCTGGCTGGTGCAGGAGGTAAATTAAAAGCAAAAGGCATCTTTCCTCAGATCAATAGCAAATCCTCCTTTGGGTCCCAGTTCATGGGATCCTCAGCATCTTCTGAGGACCTTGTCTCAGGAAGGGGTCCAGTCCCGTTTGGAACTCTGTGGGTCACCTGGACAGCTTGTTGGTGGGGAATGGTGAGTGAGGCTTTAATTTGTGCTTAAAAGAGAAGGTTTGAGCAACAGCCCCAAGCTACGCTGAGGAATGGGTAGCGCACATCTGAGTGCAGGTCACAGTCTCCCCACCTCTCCCTGTTTGCCAGCGCGTTGTTTAAATCATTAATACTTCAGGAGCAGCACAGCAGCTGGCTGCTAACAGAGCCATGTTAAACAGGGGGGTGGATGAGTCTGGGAGCTGAGACAAGGATGACAGTGCCTGATGGGGTATAAGGAATGTTGTGGCTTGCAACCATGGGGTGAGACCAGTTGGAAGGGCCTCTGGGGGTCAGCAGGTCCAGCCTGGACCCTTCTAGGGTGCTGAAGCTGCAGCTTCTGGGTACCTCCCTTTGGCTGCTTGCTTTATAGCTCTCATGCTGGGAGAGGCTGAGCAGAGCTGAGAAAAGGGCCTGGAGCTGAGAGAGATGGGCAGGAAATGCTACTTCCAGCTCTCTTAATTTGGGGAGATTTATTCCCTGTCTTTCAGGAATTGACTGGGTTTAGAAATGAGGTGGTGTCACTCTCTCCATGGCTCAGTGCCTCCCTGGCTGGGGTAGGCATCAACTTTTGCTCATAAATATGCAAGCTGTTAATACATGAGACAGGCAGAGCCATTCTGCATTATTTTCATGGCAGGAAATTCTCAGGGTATCTTTGAAGTTAAAGCATTAAGTTCTTTTTTTTTCTTCCATTCTGTTTCTCAGATTTCTGTTTTGCTCCCTCAGGGACTATGAGGAGGTAACATTTTGCTTCAGTGGGTCTAACTACTCCACTCCATGTAGGGAAAAAAAATTGTCCTAATGGTAATTAGGCTCTGAATGGGATAGTAATTTCTTTAATGACTTTCTTCATGGCAGTCTTTGGGGAGGTGACTTTTGTTTTCCTGCACTCAGTGAGAAAGTTGCTTAATTGTTTTCAGGCTGCTCATTCCCTCGTCCGTGTGAGCTGCAGGCAGTCGATGTAGTCTTCCAGGGCTGGCTTTGCAGCGGGCTGGAGTAGGTGGGTAACCACACAAGGGAGCTGTGCTTGCAACCCCTGCTCTTCCTCCCTTTGCCTTCGGCCTCTGCCTGCGCTAAGAGCACAGGATAGGAAGGAAGGGGGGAGGTCAGGTGTGGAGGAGACACCTTCACCCACACCCAGCCTCTCCCCTCCAGGCTTCTGCATCCTGCACCTCATCAGTCTCTGGACACTGCTGTTTGCCTCCCTTTACTCAAACCTCGCTGCTGCTGCCATGGGATTGAGTTTTCCTCCTGCCAAGGAGGATGAGTTGTCCCTTTTCCACAAAGTGGAAAAATTGAATTGTGCCTTCATGGCTGAGAAGCTTTGAGCTGTCTGTGCCGCCTCGTATCGGTACTGCAGAGCGGCGAATGGGCCTGCTGGATTTATAAATAAAACATGTCTTTGGGTAGTGACAGCGTTAGGAAATGATTCAAGGTTTCTAGATACATGGCATTTGTAAATATGAACCTCGGAAGCAGCGTATGCCCCCTTCTCTGTTTTAAGGAATTAAAATGTTTTTGTCCTCAAGCGGTAGAACCAAAACATTTTCAGCTCCTTTAAGTCCGCCTTGAAGTTAAGTGAATAAAGGCTTGACTACCTAAAAAATAAATTACTTTCACTATTTCTGTAATTCTTTATGGAGTTTTAAATTGCTGACTTTTTCCTTGAAGATAGAGGAATGACAAAGACTCATTCTCTTGCCTCTTTCAGTCAATATATCTGGAAATGAGTCTTGTGTTGAAGATGAAACTCCTATTTTTGTGCCTTTTTTCACATTGCAGAGGTCTGTGCTTTGGTCTTCGATCAAACAGCCTGTCTGGCCTCCTGCCCCCACCTCCTTAGACTTATTCTCTGCCCTTTGAAATATGTTTACTCCTCACGCTTCCACCTTTCTATTCAGCGTTTTGCACAAAGCACTGAGGGCAATGGTTGATATCTTTCAAAACAAAGCATAAAGGAAGGAGCATGGGAAGTCAGCAATACAGAAGTAAAACGTCTTGATTTTGCCGTCTTTGTAAACACATAGAGAGGTTTTCTGGCTCGGGAGGTTATCTTTCAGCTGGGATGTCAGCCAGAACCCGGTGGGAGGAATTTGCAGGACACCCTGTGCCTTGAACATTTCACAGGAACGCAGCACCTGGAAGCATCCCCTGTCCCTTCTCCAGCAGTCAATGTAATTTGTGTCCCCTTCAGCTTGGAGCATTTAGTTCCGACCCACCGCTGCCCTAGAGCCACGTTGCCAGCCCCACATTTTGCCCCATGCGCTGAAATCCGGCAGACCCTGAGTTTCACCAGAGGCTGCTGCAGTGATTAGCTCGGGTTTGTGTAGGTGATGTGAGCCAGAGTGCCTTCTGCAGCAGAGCATTGCTGTCCTGGGCCCGTCTCCAGCCACAGACAAGGCCTGTGTCCTGCTGTGGCTCCTGTCCGTGGCCCAGGCACGCAGAGGGCAGAAGGGTCACGTGCAGGACCCGCTCTGTGCTGCATGGATCTTGTCACCTGGTTTGGAAACCTCTCCGAGCGGAGGCTTGGCTTTCTGACTCAGCCCTTAGGGAGAAGCATGTACCAGAGGAGCAGATCTAGCAGTGCAACTCTTTTCTCCTTCTTTACCCGTTTCTTTCCCTGTCTTTTCTTTCTTTAATAAAGTTTAATGGGCCTTGACTGCTGACAGAGTGCGGAGTAATGATTTATAGGCGTTCTCTTCATTATTATTTTTAGGAAGCTCTTAAAATGGCACTGAGAATGCAAAAGCGGTGTAAAATAACTTTGTCAGCTCTCTCCCCTCCACTGCTTTCTGAACACGACTTTTGTCTTTTATGTCTTTTGAAGGCAAACGGCGCGGCCGCAGCAGAGCGCGGTGCTGACGGCGGTGAAGAGGGAGCTGCTTCGCCTGGAGCCAGCGCTCGCCCCTCGCCCACTCCCGTAGACCTGACTCCGGCCCACGACTGCTGCCAGCGGTGCCTTTACGCCGCCGGCTCCTGCACAGGCGTTAGCAATATGATGGCACCTGGGAGAGCACCTGCCTGTCCTCCCTGCTCCACTGACCTGATTGACGGGTTGGTCTGGTTTCCCCTTGTACCGACTGACGCGCACCCAGGGGTGCTGCTCGCAGAGAGGTGCCGTGCTGCCGGGGGGGTCCAGACCCGGGTTTGTTGGAAGGGGCACGCAAAACGCTCGCTGGAGCTGCAGAAATGTGTGCTGCCTCTGCTGTTCCTGGCTCGCCAAGCCCAGCCCTGCTTTCAGCTCCTGGCCTCCCAGTCCTGGCTTTGCAGGCTGCAGGAGAAAGGGAAGTTCACCCCTATGTCCCTGAAATGGGGTGAGGAGACCTCAGCCCTTCTACTGCTTCTCAGCCCAGGGGTGAATTTCCCTCTGTGAACCTCAAGGGTGAGACTGGGGGTCTGATTTGCACTTTAATCCAGTGGGCCTGGGGTGTCACCCCTTGTGTTTCTTGTCGTTGTTTTTCTGGTTTGAGTTTGGTGGGGTCATCCTCAATCAGATGGTGAAGCTGTGCTGCCACTGGCTTCCACGGAGGCCTCTCTGTGATAGAGCTGTCTGCTCAGGAGACACTGCAGTTAAAGAAACACTCGGAGAACTTTGCTATGAACTTTGGTCCTCGTGGCTGTGCACTGTCCTGGGGTGAGGGTGATGCTGTGTCAGTAGGATCACGGGCAGTGTGTTTGCTGCACTCACCACCCCAGAGCCCAGCTGGCTGCCAAATTGGATAAAAGCTTTCAAATTACTTTATCTTGTTAAGCTCTGCAGATCCTCCTCCCACATGCATACCTTGTCATCTCTGGCATGAACAGGGGCCCTTGTTTTACCTTTTTCCTGCAAGTCTTGAGCAGCTGGCTGTCTGTGATGGTGTCATCACAAGTCCGGCAGCAGAAAGCTGCGTGCCCTGGTCCTGCTTATTCTCTGGGATGGACAATTTCCCTCCAAGGCTTGACAAATGAGAAAAATCAAATTATCTGACATCTCTAGAGCAATTAGATCTCTGAAGGTCTGAACAAAACCCACACTAGGCAAGTAGGAGTCTGTGGATTCTATTAAATGCTTTGGACCTGACCTGTCTTTTGCTGAGGAAACAACCAAGCAAAAAGTTCCCTCTGAAATCATGGATAAAGGCAATTTGTGCCTGTTAATGTCAGCCCTTTCCCTTGGTTATTACTCTTCTGTTCCCCTGTGCTGCTGGGCGCTTTGTGTGCATGTACTATATGCTCTTACAAATGGCTGCAGTATGAAGATAGATGAGATCGGGTGTGGGAACACTCTAGCAGGAGATCGGAAATCAATCCTTCACTTTCTTTCTAAATGAAGCCGGTCCAACAGAGGACCCTTCCCTTTACTGCTTTTCCAGCTAGGGCAGGTTGCTGGGAAAATCCTCCCTGTTTTCCCTCTGCCATCTGTTTCTGCCCTTCTGAAAATGAATAGAAAACCTTTGGGTGAGGTGGGCTCTCCGAGATGGCCTAAAGAGCAACCACTGAACGTGGGCTTCGCAACGTAGGTGCTGAAGAGAGCAAGGGGGGAGCTTGTTCTCCGCTGAGCGATGCTTTGTGTCACGGGCTGTGGTGTTTAACCCTGCCCCTTGAGACTCGACCAGCTGCATCTCTGGAAAGGGCAATGCTGACATTATTAACCTGTTTCTGAAAAAGAAAATCCCAAAGTCAACTCCTGCTGAAATGCTGGTGTGATTTCGGAGCTGAAGGCATGCTTTTTCAGCTGAGAGCTGCAGGTCTGCAATTGCCAAAGTGTTTTGCCACCAAAAAAGTCCTGTCTTGCCGTGGAGCTTTTGACAGCCCTAGCGCAGCCGTCATGCTCCTGCTGTCATTACTGCAGTGCCTCAGCCAGCCCGGCCTGCCAGCTAAGTTAATTCTATAGAAGGAGAAGGAAGAAGACGCTTAAAAATTGACTCCACTGTCTTTAAACCTGTTACTTTCTCATCAAAAACTCTACACTGGGTCAGGAGGAATTTTTAAAATTGAGCTTGTAATTTCTAACTCTTGTTGTGTTTCTTGTGCTTTATTCCTGGGCAGTGCCAGCAGGCCCGTTGTGTTTCCACCCCACTCTCACTTCCCACGGCCATTTATCACACTGTGGGTTGCCAGCTCTGCCCAGCAATCTGGTCATCCTTGCTGGTTTACTGTGCCACTTTGAGGCATGAGTTTGACGTTTAACTGAGACTAGTTTTTATTAAATACTCTCAGAGATAAATCTGGGACTGCTCTTGTACCAGTGAGACTGGAAACCTTTCTTTCTTACCTCTATATTTGACCCACATGGAGTAATTCCACCTGAGTTTCAGCCAGAACCATTCAGTCGTCTGTGGAGAAACTCCTCTTGGGTCGAGGGAAGGATCTGGCCCAGGAGAGTGTGATGTAGCCACATTCAAATGTGATAGAGGAACATCTGCAGCTCTGTGCACATACTTTCTATTCAAGACCACTTTTCCTTTTGCTGCTTCTTTGTGGGTTGTGTTTTGTAGCTTTCGTTGGAATATTTCCTAAACCTGTACCAGTGGACTGCCTTTTGAGTTGGCTCAAGGTGTGCAAGGAAGACTCGATGAATAGTGCTCAGTCTGCTCTGGTCGTTTGTGTTTCTTGTGTTATTTTGTTGTTCTCATCTCCATCCCTTACAACTTTTATGTAGTGTTTTACTACTGGAAACAATAAAGCTTTGGCTCGGTAACAACTGCTTGCCGTTCTTGAAACAGTAAAAAGGTTTTTTCCATTCCCAGGTTGCAGATACTCTCCAAATCCGTGGGCTGGCTCCAGCGAGGAAAGAAAATAATCCAGCGGGTGGAATGGTGATTCACACGACTGGAGCGTAATTGAATTGTGCTCTTGAAAGTCATCTTTTGTCTTGCCCCTCTTTGGTACCTTGTGCTGGCAGTGGCAGGGGCCGCAGGTCTGCTCCTCAGCCGCTCCAAGGAAGGTTTTCCACGTTATAACCACGAAGCATGAAGCAGCACTGACTCTCGTTCTGCCACGTGCTGTCCCCACAGCCCCCCAAGGCTGGTCGCTCGCTCGGGTTTGGCGATCGGGGTCCATTTAGCTCCGCTTACGGTGAAGCGTCTCGCCATTGTTCGCCGAGCGCGTGCAGCCTTGCCCGCTCCGCGTTCCCTTCCACTCGGCATTCAGCTTCAAGGTTTCAAATGGCTTTTTAATCTGTTTTTGCTTTTCCCATTTTCAAAGCGCCTCGGTAATTGCTGTTGGGATTGTTTTGCTGGGGAGCTGCCATTAGTCCAAGGATGGAGCGTGTCAAGGACTAACCAACTCTTACATCGTTCCTTCCCCCCTCCGCTTGCCATGACAACAACTAGTACATGGATAAGTCGACTGTGGGTCTCTGAGTCAAAAACACTGGCCATGAATAACCAAGTTTCCATGTTTGCTTTTTACAGCTATCGTTTGAGGGGAAAAGGATTGCTTTCTCTGTGGGAGCCAGGTGTAGTACCTCAGCATAACTGAAGCAATTGGGCTACCAGATCCTGTTTAGACAATATGTTTCTGTCCATTACTGGATCAGACAGCAAAGACCCTGGACTATCAGCCAGGGTGCTTGAGCAGTGACACAAAATGGCAGATAACCTCTGTAGATGGCTGAAGTTCATTTGTAAAATGCAACTTAGCAGCGGTTGCTCTTCTCTCCTCCCTTACAGCTCCCAGAAGATGTTTTCTTCCTGGGGAGAGGGTTGGTACCATTGATGCCTCGCCAGCCCACCTCTCCCGTCTCTTCCTGCCCCACTCCCATCTCTGTTCCAGTCCTAATGCCGTGTTTCTGCAGGTGGGTGTGGTTGACAGAGAGCTCAGGGAAAGTTTTATGAAGAGCTGACTCTGCAATCAAATACTGAGACTTTCAGCAGGTGCAGGATGGTGGGTGACGGGTAAGTCTCTTGTGGAAAGCTTTCATCTTGAGCTGCTCATTGAAATTCCCTTCAGACCATTGCCTCTTATGAGCCGTGTATTCAGGTAGCACTAGAAATGTCTGCGATGCTCGAGAGGCACGAGATGAGGATTGTGCCGTGTAGCTCCGTGGCAGCACGGACGAGCGTACGATGTGTGCTGCCTGCCAGTGACATCTGGCAGCACACCCAGGCAGCCACCCACGTCCTCCTGCACCCCTGCCCTGCACCACAACCCCTGCAGAAACGTTGCCTCTTATCTTCACAGCAGAACGTGAAAGGAGCCAGCCCAGCCCCATGGCTGGTTTAATGTGCTGCTGCTGGCCTGTGCCCCACTGCTGAGTGGTCCCTGGAGACACCCTGTGCAGCACCCAGGGGTGCTGCTCTGATCAGTACCTGGGAGATGCACCTTTGAGGGACGAATTCACCTCCCCCTAGGAAGAGGAGGGCTGTACACTTTCACCTCTGTGCCTCACAGAGGTTCTGTGGGTTGGTTTGAGGGCATCCGTTGTGTTTTCTTTTTTCCTTCCACTGATTTCTGTCTGGCACTGGAAGATGTTTGTGAAATGTTGGAGGGATTATTGCTCTTGTTTTCTCTCTCTGGAATGAGTGGCTTTATACGATGTATTCATATTTTGCCAGGAAGGATGGATTGTGGTTTTAAAGTATCTTTGTTGTGGAATTTATCAGTTTAACAGCAACTGCTACGCTCTGAGCCTTTTCTCAGCCCCCAGCTATGTGCCATCACCTCCCAAGTGCTTCTCTGTGACTCTGTAGTTGACCCAATGCAGCAAACAGGTGTCACCGCCTCCCTTTCTCATCAGCTCTCCTACCGGCCTAATCACTGTAAGCACTTCTTATCTGGGGCTGGAGCCTTGCTGCTAATCGGAGCCTTATCTGGGCCATCAGGGCAAGGGGTGCTGGCAGAACCAGCTTCCCCCTCCTGAGCTGGCTGGCTCTGCTTTCAGAGGTAGCTCAGACTAATTATCACAGGTCTGCGGCCGATTTTAATTACTTGCAATTATACACCTCCCCTCCCATCCCATTGGAGCAACCTCTTGCGTGTGGGAGCTGCCCTGGAGCAGTACCTGCTGGGCTCAGGTTTTGGGGCTGGATTTGGGAGCTGGGTGGAGAGAGATCACCTCTCCCAGACTGGTCCTTGCTTTGCAATGCTGTGCTGCTCTGTATTGACAACGCGGCAGTGTCCCCCAGCTCAGACACTGGTGCTGTGCTGGGTATTTCTGAGGCTCGTTCACCCCCGAAATAGTCCCCAGACTGATACATGCCCAGCTCCTGGGCGGGGATGGCAGCTGGAGCAGTGAGAGCGGCTGAGCCCAGCATTATTTATTTTTCTGCTGGTGAAGCCAAGCTCTAGAGACCAAGAAAATCTCGGTGAACAGCTGAGCCCCGCTGCGGGAGAGCAGGGGGCAGGATCTGGGCCCTGGGTGAGTAATTGTCAAGCTGCTGATGGGACAGACCTTCATCTTCAAATGACACTCATGCAAAATTAAACTCCTCCAAGCAATCACACCGTGGCCATTAAAATGGTGCCTTGGAGGACAGAAGAATAAACTGAGAAACGCAAATTAGGGATATAAATCTTTCTGGCTGTGTCTGGGAGGTACCTGTTTAATTAGCATCATTGAGCAGCCTTGATGTAGTAAGTGCTAAGTAGGAAACCTGCCAAATTTTCCCTGTTTTGATAGCAGGTGACTTGTGTTCTGTTTAAATTTCCACCTTGTGATTGTTTTTCTGTACTTGCCGGAGTTGCTGTGTTGTCTGTAGCATGAGGAATGAGCTGTTGTCACCCAGGCTCATCAGATGCTGCTGCACTGGGGAGGAGCTGCCCGCACTGTCCTGCCTGAGCCCTCTCTGCTCCTGGACATCTTTACTTCTAAGGCCTAAGGGATTGCAAAGCTACTTCAACAAAGCATTGTGTGGTGGAGTTACTGTGTTTAATCATGGTTTTTGGTTCTTGTCCTCCTGGAGCACGGAGCACATGGAAATCTTAAAAGAAGGGCTCTTGTCTGTTCTGCGTTGGAGGGAGGCTGGGGAGGGATGACGAGCACCATTCCCTGCAGAAGACTTGGCCACGGGGCCAGGATGCAAACCCAGACGCTCTCCAAGGGGTTGAATGTGAGGGCTGCCCCACAGCAAGTTGCACTGAGCTGCTCATGCTTCTCTGCACTGCTCCCAGTGCTGCCTCTGTGAGCCAGGACCCCGGCACGAGGTGCTGAGCCTGCACAGGACCATGTGCATTGGTCCTGTATGAGGGATGATCACCGAGGCTTGGAGGAGCCTCCTGCCTTGTGTGCCCCCCTTGCACAGCTCTGCTGTGGGCAGAGCTATGGGCTTGGGGGACTTAATCATGTAAATATCTCTGTGAGGATTTGGGTTAGGGAGTTACTGAGCCTTTGTTTCTCCATCACCCCTCTGTGTTCCAGCACTCTGACACTAATTGGTACCACTGTAACATGAGTCTTTTTTAACACTGATAATGTTTGTGAGTTATTGGATGCTTAGCCTGGTCCTGCCTGGGAATTGCAGGTGGGATCTCCAGAGGTGCATTGCCTCGACAGGTTTGCATCCTGCCCATATTCATCCTGGCAGCCTCTGCGTTGTGTTCTTTAGCGGATCACTGTTACTGACCTGTCACTGTGGGAGACGGTGGGATTAGGATGATGGAGTGGCTGGAGAGGATAAACAATAATGATGCTACATCGGCGCAGCCCCAACAATGCCTTTCTCTTTCATGTTTTCTTTTTTTCTGACGCTTTGCCGTTTCAGTGTAATAAGATCAGTGCAGATAATTGGTGTATTCATACAAAACATCGTTTTCCCTCCTGTGCTTTACCAGCTGCACTGCAGTCAGAAAGGCAAACACACACTTTCTTTTGCATGGTTATGAATGGGTGCATCTGTTCCTCGAAGATAGGGAAAGGAGGGCAAAAGGGACTGGGAAGGAAGAAACCAGATGCGGCCCATTTCATTGCCTCTGGAGAGGGAAGTGTACAGGAATCAGGTTTTTGTTGCACGAGCTTGGTCCCACGCTGACGGATTTAGGAGGTGGGTGAGACATCAGCACGTGGGAAAGGCAGAGAAAGGGGTTTTGTTCAACTGGGGAGCAGCCCGTGGGAACACAGGCACCCTGCAGTGGGGCAGGGAGCTCAGGGTCTGCAAACCACCTCATAGGGACAGCCAGAGCTGTGCACGGGGCTGGTCCTGCTCGTCTGCCCGGACTGCAGCCCTGAGAGCACAGCTGCCTGGTCCCGGCACTGGCTCTGCCCGTGCAGCACTGCCTTGCTCAGGCTCTGTGTAGGGCTTGTCTGGGAATACTGGGGCAAAGGCTGGACCTGAGCTGGGCTTGGTGTGCTTCTCCATAGCTGGTGATTGCAGCCGCTTCACTCCTTGGACTCTTTCCCTTCCTGTGCCAGGGGCTGCATCCTCCCGGCTCTGCCTGGCAGCTGTTGCTGGAGGCCCAGCATCCCCAGTGAAGGCAGGAGGTGGTGCGGGGCTAGAGGTTGTGCAGCAGTGGGCCTAATTTATTGGGCTTTTTTTCCTCCCTTCTTTCCCTTTTCTGACAAAGGCCCAGTAGAGAAGCGAGGGCAAGAAGGAAAAAGGGTTTAATTTTCTCCTGTTATCTGGCGTCTCCAGCTGGGAGCCACGCTGACAGCCCTGGGCTGATCAAACACTCGAGCAGCCTCCATTCAGCGTCCCATCTACGTGGTCATAAATAATGTAAGTGCTCTGCCCCTGCCTGAGCCCATATCCTGGCAGCAATGCACCAGCACGTTCCCTCCTCCTGTTGCCATCGTGTTGGGCTCCCGCCTTCATTGCTTGTGACACGGAGTCGTTAGGCATTAGCAGTTGGCATTGGCACCTAATGACACAATCATGTACAAATGTCTTCTTCCTCCAAAGCGGGATTTTTTCCAGCCAGCCATTCAGGTTCTGTCCCTCCCATTGAGATGGAGTCCCTCTGGCCCCTCTGACAGGTTTGTTTCTATTTCTCGTGTGTTTTGTGAGCTCAGAAGGTTCCAGATATGGGAACAGAGCATCTCTTTGAAGTGAAATACAATGCACTCTCCTTAAAATAAAGGATAATCGTTTACCAGAGCCACTGGGAGCTTCTCCGCTGCCTTCTAGCCAAGGGTCTTGACACGGTTTTTACAAGTTAAAATGTCCCTATTTAATAACTTGCATGGTTAAAGCAGAAATGTGCTAAATGCCAGGCTTTGAAGCTGTCTGGGCATGGCAAGGCTGAGAGCAGAGTCCCCCTGGGGCCAAATTCCCCCAAGTGATCAGCTTTTTAATGCTTCTTCTTTCCTTTCTAGTTTCTTCAGCTGCAGGAAATGGCAAGAAACCAAGTGGATGTGGATTGGTTTGGGTGAACAGACCCTGAAAATACCAGATGATCTCATTGCTTTACTGACGTGCAGCATCGTTACCTGCACCAGCTGAAGGGAGAGGGGGCTGCTCCTGCTCACCGCATCCCAGCAAACTTGCCACCGAGCTCCCGGCAGGATTTGCTGCTCTCGTTGCTACTGATGGAGTCAGGCATGTTTAATCCCAAGGGCAGTTTGGGGTTCAGCTCTTCGCATCTTGCAGGCTGACGCTCTGAGATAAATCACTGTAATTTGCAAAGCTTTCGGTGGTGGCGAGGCTTGGGGTTACTCACGAGTCGTGATGGAAATGGTTTGGACACCAGTGGGCTGGTCCTTCTGTCCATTTGCATGTCAGTGTTTGGGAGGAGTGCAGCAGCAATTTCTGGGGCTGAAGATGCCTGGGGAGTGAGCACGGACCTGCTGGTCCCTCCTGGCTCATAATTATGGGTCCTGCAAAGGGACTCCCTCCCTGTGCAGCTCTGCAGTAGAAAAGCACTCGGGGACATTTAGCCAGGCAGCTGCTCCGCTGAGCGCCTCTCGCCAGTAATTTTGTGGGTGGGCTGCTGGACGCTGTGCTCAGATATTCCTGCACTACTTTGATGCTGGAGCAGGTTCTGCTGAGGAGGCCAGGGGGGGAAACTGCTTATTTCTTACATCCATATAAATCTTACGTCGCTAGCAAATCATTGCAGTGCAGCTTTGAAGGGGTTTTTTTGCCTTTCCGTGGCACACGGTTGCAGAGTCCATATTTCTGTGTTAAGAAATTGGGAATCAACTAATTGAATCTCTCTCCCCCTTCCTGTAAAATCAAGTAATTGAATCAAAGATCATGTAATTTATTTATTTTTTTTAAAAGAAAATATTTCATTTTGGGTTCTCTTTATTGGCCTCTTAAATTCTGGGTTTTGCAGCCTGCTGGGAGTGTTTTATGGAGCTCTTTCCACAACTCTGAGCAGAATGGATTTAACTGCCAATTGCCCTGGGACCCAGGAGCTGGTCTGGGCTCTTGAGAGGCAGCAAGAGTCCATGGAGACTGGGAAAGGGACAGTTTTAGCCTGATGCTGAAGCTGAGGGTGTGATGCTTCTGACCCCTGTAAGGGCTGTGCCCATCCCAGCTGAGGTGTAACCCTCACAAGTAAGACCCTGAGGAGGAAAAATATTGCTGTTTTGTTGGCATCTGAGTGGCCCAGGGTTGTGCCTGGCAGCAGGAGGTGGTCACTGGGGTTGAGCTGCCAATGGCCGTGACTGGTCACCCAGAAAGCTGCTGAGGATTGCAGTTGGACAAGCTTCATTGGGATGCAAATGGATGTAAATTCATGTAAACATGTGTCTTGGTGCAGGTATCGGCTCGTGCCCAAATTATGCAAATGTTCTAATCCAATAATGCTAATGTCATGATTATCCAGCAACACGATGTTCATTAATATGGTTCCCTGGCTCTTACACCCATCACTGTCAACATGATTATGCTGAGGCAGAGACTTGCAGTGTCTTTGGCAGTGAAGCTGGCCTCAGGGAGAGGAGGGGACACCCAGGTTGTGGTGGGACCAGGAAGGACCTTTTATCTGCTTGGCAAGGTCCAGAGGTGCCATGTGTCCTGGGGAGTCCCCTCCACGTGCCTGGCCGAGGTACCACCCGGCTGCCACGCTCTTCTCAGGAGGCCCTTCCTCCCAGAAGCAGACTGGAAGCAGATCTCGCAGTCCCCAGAAGCCTGCAGAGCAGCTAAACAAGCGTTTCCGAGTCTCCGTTGCTGTGATCAAATGAACAGGACTAGCAGGGCCATCTAGTGACTCCTCTGGCTGCTTAATGACCTGGCAGGTGCCCCTCCTTAGATGGGTATGATTATAATGTTTGTATTTTGAGCCATGCCCCTCTACCTTGTCCACATCTCCCTCCATCTCCCCTCTTTTTTCTGGCCGGTGGTTATCCCTTGCTCTGCAGTTTTGCTTTCCCTGGTTCACTGCAGAGCTGGAAAACGCTGGGGCTTCCCCACGGTGGGATGGAAATTCGTCCTGCATTTGCCTTGGGTCGGGTGACGTAAGGTCAGGCGGCTTAAATAGCCCGTAGATCCGAGAGGAGAGGGATCCTGCGGGCTGGCTCGCTTTCCTCAACGCCACCGGTAAAGCTGCTCTCCGGGCAGGAGTCTGCTGCTCGCGGCCGTGGCCTCAATTTCTTTGCTGCTAACCTGCAGGTGCTGGTGTAGCCGCTTGCCGGGGCACCGCGGGGCTTCCTCGTCGCCGGCTGCTCCTGCAGCTTCGAGCCGCCCGGCAGCCGCGAAGGGCTCCGAGCTGCCTGCCCCGGGAAGGGCTCAGCACATCGTCCCACCGCCTCCCCACCCGGCAGGATCGATCCCTCGGGGGCCTCCCACGGGTACATCCAGGGGGTTTTTGCAGTCCTGGAAAGCGCAGGTTTGTGTCTGTGGTGAGAACATGAGCAGTTCAGGGAGGCTGGGGCTGTTTGCCCCCTCCGGCAGCCTGACCCTGTGGTAGATACAGATTTGCCCTTCTCCTTGCACAACTCCGGGGCCTTTCATTTTGCCTTTTCATTTGTGTTGCATTTTGCAATGTTGACGCGACATTGGGATCTGTGGATGGGGCCGGGAAAATGCCCTGGCGGCCCCAGCGGCCGCTTCCCTCCCAGCTCACCCGGGCTGGTTGAGCCTCACGATGTGGGGACGGGCAGGAGAACTCCCGGCCGTGCTGGCAGCAGCTGGGGGGGAGCAGCAGCCAGGGCAGCGCTCTGCCAGCCATTGCAGGGCCATGACAGGTACAGTTACTGCACCAGCAGCACCCAACGGGGGCTTTGGTTGGATTGCTTTTGACAGGATGTCGTTAGCCTGATGCGTATGTGGGAGAGGAGAAGCTATAATGCTCTCTTAATGCAGCCAAATTGCTCTTTAATTTTGCAAAACCAAGATGTTATTTCATGAATCCCTGGAGCTCGCTGCGCAGCGTCTTGATGCTGCTGGTTGTCGGTGGCCTTTTCCCTCCGCTTGCATCCGGCTCTGCAATCTCGGCGGGAGCGCGGGCTGGAGTCCTGCCCTCGCCTCCGTGAAGCTCAGCTGCTTTCTGCCCTCGCTCGGCTTCGCGTGTGTTAACTCTGGAAGCTAGTGGTGACTCCTGAAATGCCTCCTCCCACCAAAATGTGAGCAGAAAGTCTATCAATTTCCATGGCAACGGGGCCAGGCCCTAAATGCTGGTGTTAACTCTTGCTTCTGGACGGCTCTGGAGGCTGAAGGGCTGGGTGTGCAGGAGGCAACGGTGCCCAGCCCGGGTGCAGCTCCCCAGGCTGACGCTTGCCGCCTGTCCCAGCTGCTGTAGGGCAAGGTGCTTCTGCAGAATAAACATCGGGCTTCGCTCCTCACTGCATGGAAAGCCTTGAGAAATTATGTTGTCATCTTTCTGCAGCTGGGAGACAGGCAGGAAGGAAAGAGGTAAAACAGGGTAAAACTACTAAGACGAGTCAGATGGTTAATCTCAGAGGACATTGACTCCAGCTCGGAAAGGCACCGAGAGCAGATAAAATTAGCCTAATAAGAGTTGATGCTACACAGAACTCTCCCCTCCCTTGAATGCAAGGTATTGGGTCTGCATTTGGCTCACAGGCACATAGGGAAAGGAACGAGCACGATGCAAAAAGGTGGCCTTGTAAATGACAAATCCTTGCTTGGGCTCTGGACTTAGAGACAACCCAAGGACCAAGGAGGAAATAAGAAGAAAAAGTCAAAAAAGGCTCATTCCTAAAACAATATCCCTCAGGACGGGGCCCTGGGCAGCGCTGTGTCCTGAGATGGGATGGCAGCGAGGGTGAAGCAGGATGAAGGCAGTTAAGGGGAGGATTTATCCAGGAGGGGGGCTTGGGGCAGCTGGGGCTTGGGGTCTTGCTTTGCCCAGGGCTGTTCTGGCCCCTCTGAACTGCAAGTTTTGTTTCCTCTGGTAGGTGCTGGCTGCAAGATGTCACACTGTGGTGGCAATGCCGGAGTGGGGAACGCAGCTCACGTTTCTGTCGAGGGCTGAACCCGAATCATCCTGCATTACTCACCCAGCAGCATGAGCTGGGTGCTGCCGCCTGCCAGCACCAGCAACTCACGGTGCGTCCCCTCCCTGCTGTTGGGAGACTCCCAAAAGCAGCTGGACCAGCCCCAGGGATGCAGGTT
>WTSP01024874.1:55631-115652 GCA_025331215.1 Actenoides lindsayi | reverse complement strand
AGTCCCCGTGATCCCTGGAGGGGTTTCCAAGCCGTGGAGCTGTGGTGCTGAGGGCCAGGGGTTAGTGGTGCCCTGGCAGTGCTGGGGGAATGGTTGGACTCCATGATCTTGGAGGTCTTTTCCAACTAAAACGATTCTATGATTCTAAGCAGGTTGTCTTGAGAGACCAGAAGTCCTTTTCCAGGGCTTCTGGGGAAAGCCCTTGTTCTCAGAAGGGGCATCATCCATTTTCTGTGTGAGATTGGATGTTAAATGCTCATCCTCAAGTCATGGCCTTTTAGCTAATGAAGTCAATTCCAAATAAAAACAAAGCTGGATTCAGACTGCTGCTCAGGTTGCCCCACAAAAGCAAAGTCAGTGGCAATGACTGGTAGATTTACTTCACAAAATCACACGTCTGATCTGACTTGAAGCACTGCTATGGATACACTGGGAGTTACCTTGTTGAGGTAAAGATCTGGCGTCATCAGTTTGCTGTTCTCCTTTATAAAACGCAACCCGGTTGCTCTTAGGAGATATGTAAGGTGGTGGTTCAGCAGTTGTTGGGAGAAGGTAGCCCTTGGCCTCTCTGAAACAGGAGAGAGGTTCTTCACCTCTCAGGCTCTGGCCCCTGAAGTGCAGGTGGAGGTGGCCATACGTGTGTCAGGGGCCAAGGTACCAGCAGGTGGTGCTCAAAAACATGAAATGTTCTCTCAGGGTTTTCAGGGCTGCTGAGCTTTCCAGGCTTTGCACTCCCAATGGCCGTTGGCCTCCAGCACTGCCACTCAGCAGCTCAGTCCTCCCCTCCAGAGCAGCGCAGATGCAGACCTGGCTGTTCTGGAAGCATTCTGCAGTATTTTGCATCGAGGATTTAAGGGAAAGGTCCACGTGGCTTGGGCAGAGGTCCAAGCTGGAGTGCTGAGGCAGGACAGCAGTCCACAGCCAGTGCTTAAACAGAGCTATGAGAAACTGGGGGGTTCAGGGATCGCTGTTCCCCTGGGTGCCACCACACGAGCAGAGCCTTTGCCTGGTGCTACTGACCCGTTTCTTCCAAACCACGCCGAGTACATTTGCTTTTGTATCGTTCCTACCACCTCGTTTATGGTGCAAATCACTCTGATGTGGGATGAGGGAATTTGCTCGACCTCATAGTGGGAAAATACGTTTGATCAGGTCTTGTTGCAGTTGCTTTGCAAATGGGTGTGTGGGGTTTTTTTTTCTTTTAAACCCCTACTGTATACTGAAAAAGGAATCCTCTGCCCCGAGTCAAGTGAATTAATGTTTTGTGAAGGGAGAGTGTAATCATTTATTAGCATTGTGCTGGACAAAGTTCTTTGTCTTTGGAGATTTGGCCAAGTGCCCGGATTCAGGCAGCCTCTGACTTTTGCTTCAGTCTCTGAGATAAACTCTCAATGAAGCAAATCTGGAGTTGGCCCAGCTGACGCGGATCCAGGGAGCAAACCCTGTCAGGAGGAACGGTTTGGAGCAACGCCAAGCCCGGCAGAGGTGGCAGCACTTTTTACAGATGTTTGGGGTATTTGTGGGATGAGGGGAAGAAGGGATCTGTTTACAATGCAAGTCCAGGTTCCGATCAGATTTTACTTAATTGAAGCTGATTTGCTCATCCCTATGATCAGATCTTCTTAGAAGAAGGGTCAGTTTCTGTCATCTGTTTTTTGCATTGTGTTTTGGGTGGTTTTTTTTTCTTTCTATAGAGTATTGAATTTACTACTGTCTAAATATCAAAACGTTCCTGGCTTGTTTTCAGCTTTTGGTTGCATATTCTGTTTCCTACGGACACGTACTCTCCGCCTGACTTAGGCTTTGTTTGAAAACCACTGCCAACTTCAAGGGTAAACCCCTTCCCCCCCGGTATGAATGCAGTTAATTTAGTATGAATGTCACTTTGAGCATTTTCCCCCAACGTAATCTCTTTAAAGGTTAATCATAAAGTGAAAGAATGTGCTCTGGATTCTGACACAATGCCTGACAAATATTTTCAGCAGGCCACCGCTAAAGAAACACAGGTGTGGTCTTGCTCTTAATGTCTCTGAAATAGTGTTGTATCTTTGGAGAAACAAAGATAAATTGAGAGCTTAACCCATTGGCTTCTTGGCGTTTAAAAAAAAATTATTTAACTTCCACTTGTTCTGGTTTTGCTCATCCATAATTCCCTGGGGGAGATCGTGTTTCAGAGAGATGAAATCCTCTTGATGTCTTTATGAAAAATGCAAACAATGTGTTATTTTTAATGATGCCGTGGACTCTCTGCTCTCTTGAATTCAGCGGGATGCTTGGAAGGCCAGTGTTTACACAGTAAAGCTTTAAACTGTTTTGCACTTGAAAACAGTGTAAGGAGATTCAATAATCTTATTAAAATATGTTAATAATTTCTAGGATTAATCCTGATATTTATTTTTTTTTAATTTCTTTTTTATTCAGACAAACCTAACATTCAGTACTCTCGTTTAAGCTGAAGAAAAAGGAGTTGTAGAACTGTTTCAGTTTTGCTTCAGCTTCATAGGGGGGCACACGCATCTGCTTCGAGTAGCTGGCGACATCTTGGGTTTTTCTTTTTTAGAATGCCACCCTGTTTTTCTTAATATAACTTGTCATTTCCTTCTTTAGTCTCAGAACCCAGAATTAATAGATTTTGTTTTGTTTTATTTTGTTTGTTTCCTGAGATAGGATTGTATAGAGGGAAATGGGATGTTTTATGGAAACATAGGAAATCTTTCCAGCTCCTGTCCTGGTCATGAACACAGCTTCTACTAAATTATGTAATGTTACTGTCTCCTTTAGTAGTCTCTCTTGCCTTCTCACAGTAATTGCATTTCTATGATATCCTAGCATGGCAAAGCTGCCAGGGTAAGAAGTCTGCCTGGCTCTGATAATGTTTCTTGCATGAGTCATTGCAGAGATGAAAGCAAGCTCCGTACAAGGTGTAAATAGGTCTCTTGCACAGCAGCTGATTTACTTGTGCAAACAATTTTTTGGTTTTCCTTTTAATTGCCACTTTAGGATGTTCTCAACCCAAGCATGTTCCTAGCCTTGCCCTGAACCCCTGGGTTGGGAGAGAGAAGGAGGGACAGAAGGTGGCAAGAAGGGCTCCTTCCTCTCCCCAGAGTCTGCTCCCTCTGAGGAGCCAAAGGCTGAGTGGGCTCTGTGTGTGACTCTGAGGGAGGAGGCTTGACGAGGAGAAATTGATAACCCCTTTCGTTTTCCTCCAAGGAAATGACTGTTTGCATTTATGAAGGAAAATACTAGTTAAAAGTCCTTGATATTTTGAAGTTTGGTCCCTCCGCTGCATTTCTGAAAGCCCCTGTGCCAGACAACACTGCCTGTAGAGGGTTGGAGTCTCCTAACCCTTCGGTCAGTCCCTCTTCTGTTAGAGGCCTACTTTTCCTAAGCTCTTATCCTTCCCATGTCTGAGCGAGGTGATCCTGTTACCCCCGTTTCACAGGTATGAAAGTAAGCCACAAAAAGATGATGACTTGGCCTGTGTTTCCTACGAAGTCTGTGGCGGGGCAGGAACCACAATTCAGGTTGCTAAAATCCTAGGTTACAGGCCCGGCCTCTGGGCCTCCTTCCTCTGATTGCGTCGGGACGGCTCTGACTAACGGAACACGCACACAAAGCCCACAGAGGAATGCAGGTTTTAATGCCATCCTTTACTCCACTGACTTTCACTGAGGAATTCCTTCACTGAGACACGCAGTCTGGGCTGGACATGAAAAACTGATTAAAGAATTTGAAAAAACAGAACAGTACTTTCCAGTTTTCCTCAAGTATCGTTTCCATCTTCCACTGTTTGAAATCTGGTCAAATTCAAATCTAGCCTTTTTGGAAGTCTGGGGGGGGGGGAACCCTTCCTACTGATAGATACTCATTCAAGTTGTGCTGTAAACTGGCTATTATGATATTTTATTTGTCAGCATGTACTACAATCACTCGTTCTGGATCCCTTGGGCAGACCGCCTTTCAAATCAATATTAATTATGTACCACTAGACAGTAGCTAATCTGAAAGAAAGAACAGGTTTCATTTAACAGATGACTGATGGTTACTGGTTTCCCCATGAGTGGGGGGTTTGGGTTTTATTCTGGTTTCTTTTTTTTTTTTCTTTCCTCTTTGAGAACTCTCCAATCACAGTGTTGGAGCACCGATTGTGTTTTGCTTTGTCTAATAAAATAAAAAAACCCCTCTCACCTTGTTTTCCATAAATCTAACATCAAATTCAGAATTACTGGCATCCTCATAACAGAGGTTCTGCAAGATCCATCAGCGCAGAAGTTCAGCTCCAGCACCTAATGCCTTCAGAGAGCTCACCCCTGGGTAACATTTTTATTCTTTCTGGCATCTGTCCAGTGAACAACAGAGGAACCTGACGAAAGTGGCTTTGAAATGTGTGTTTATTGCATTGTCATCGTGCCAGAATGAGCCGTTCGTCTGAAACTTGTAGCAACTGCTCCTCGTAATCGTCTGAGTTTCTGGAGAGTGATCTGTAATAGCCGTGAGCTGGACGCTCCGTTGGGATGTTTGAGGCTGACAGGTCATTTCTGTAGGGGTTAGATGTGTGTCGTCTTTTCTTTCCACCCTGGGAGTGTAGACTGAAAGATATCTCTTTTATAGGTGATGCCGTAGCACGGCTGAGCTTGTGGGATATATATATATATTTGTTACTGTAAAATTAGGTGGGAGTAAGAATCAACTTACTGGAGCAATGTGAAAACACTCATTGAATTGGAAGAGAGGGCTGGGAAGCGTCTCAGAAGATCTCCTGGTCCAGTTGCTTACCTGACCCATTCTGAAACCTCCCGTGAGGGCAGCTCACGGCCTCCCCAGCTCAGCCTTTGGCCGAGTGGCTGAAGGGCTCTGGCAGCTCCTTGGCAGCCAGCAGAGCCGTGACGTGCCGGCTGCAGACGAGAGCTTCCCTTTGTAGGGACTGACATGGGCAGGTTTGGAAGGCAAACACACTGCACAGCCTTGCAGTGTGCCACAGCATTTACAGGCAGTTTCTTTGAGGGCTCTTAATAGCTTAGCCCTGAAACTGTAGAACCAAAAAAAAAAGAGTGAAAAACCCAAGGTATTTCCATCTCTGCTCGTGGTCGGCACCTCGGCTCCATCGCGTGCCCTGCAGTGAGCGCGGTGTCCTCACAGCCTTGTCTCCGTACGGTTGGAAGCGCTGATGTTTAGGATTTTTCTAACAGGAGTTGTTCCTGGCTTTGCAAAGAACAAAGCGTTACCCGATCCGGGCCGAGCGTCACCCATCCCGCCCGTCGCCGCCTTAGCCCTGCCCTCCTGCTTCTCCCGACGGCTGGAACGGATGGGACTTCGGGGCCTCCTTTTTGTAGATGGCAATATCTATTAATCAACATTCTTGGGTCTTCCTTCATCGCCGTAACTCACTCGAGCCCTTTAGCTAGAAGAAAACTCTTGTCAGCTCTCCATGTAAACTGAGCCATGGCTGCTGTGAATAGTGCTGGAATTTTATTTATTAAGTAAAGACTCTTGGATTTCTGGCTTTTGCCGTGGAATGGCAGCCGCGAAATACTACCCTGCCCTGCCCGTCCCTAGAGAAAAGAAGCCTGTAGTAGAGCAGGCAGTGCAGGGGCAGGGGTCAACCTCATGATCTAGGTGGCCCAGCCACAGCTGCGTGTCGAAGGCATGCTTTTAAGAGGAAGGAATATCTTCATGGGGCTTAGCACCAGGTCCTCATGCCAGGGCAGAAACATCTGCTGAAGGAATCAGGAGAGACCATCCCTGTTGCTCTCCTTGTGTCATCGGCGTATGATGGACCTTTCTCCTTATTCCATAGCAGTAGTTTTGTATCTGTTACATTTAAATCCTAAGGAAAAACCTTAAAAAAATAGTAATTTCGGTATTAGGTGAAGGTATGGCAGAAACTCACTTCAGTATTTTGGGGTTCCATTTTAGGCAATAAACTGTAAATCCTTTGAAAATCACAATGCTTAGGGCTGCGATGTGAATGCAGTTTGGGAGCACTGCGGTTTGGGTTTTTTCCCCTCGCTTATTTTGTTGTCTGTGTCAGGGGGAACAAGCGTTCTCCCTGCGAGCGGCATTTTCGTTATTGTATCTATTTCTTGGAAAATTGGGGGAAAACAAAACAATGCAGCAAACAGTCTGCTTATCTTTTAATTCTCCGTGCACTAGGAAGTATCCCAGGGGAAGCCGTGGGAGGGAGACTTTAAGGTCTCCAGACACGTAGATTTAGGGAATATCGGAGTTCAGGAAAGTCTGAAATGAAAAAAAAAATAAAGGAATAAAAAATTGGAATGGACTCAGAATGGACTTCTCCTAAGGCATATCTAAACGGCTGCAAGTTACTCATTCATGTATATAAAAATACCTTTAATGTTAATATTTTCTATCATTTTTGTGGGCCAGTTTCTCATATCTTATGGTCCTCCCCTGAAAAACATACACAATTAGGAGCACAATTGACTTCCTTTTTTGAAAGGGCCGCTGTAAAAATAAAGAAAAGTTATGTGCTTCCACTTGTACAAGCACAGAAATAAGTACAATTGAAACATAAAAGCAATAAACAAAACATTTGCAGTTTGGGTTTCTTTTTTTTGTTGTTGTTGTTAAAAAAAGGTTTAAAACAAACTCGGCAATGCTCCAGGAAATGGTTCTTAATGTTTTAAAGATATTGTTTTAAATTTAGGTGATCCTTCGCTTTATTAAGCGGGTGGGAGGAATAAGAAACATTGTTGTAGGTTACCTGTTTATAAACTCTGCCTTCTGTTATTCCAGAAATAACTGAATGGCACAATTCACATCAGCACTATCAGAAAACAGATCATCTAAACCAAAGCTTAAAGCTGAAATTCTTGTTTACCGTTGTAACTTCACCTCATTTACTGTGTTTCTATTCAGATAAAGATGTAAATAAGATACAAAAGAGAAATTGTTGTAGGGCGGATGTGAACCAAGATGCACAGACCTTTTCCAATAGAAGGCTTTGTGTCCTGGTTTTGACCTTCGCCTGTGCAAGCGACTGCCTGGATTTGCAGGCAGGGTCACTTAAAGCTCCCTCGCCGCGGTGCGTACGACTCGGGCTCGGCTCTGCGCGGTGCTGAGCATCTTCACGGCGTTGAAGGTGAGCCACCTACACAACGGGTGCTTGCTAGAGGGTAATGTTAGAACCCATGGCTCCCAGGTACCTGGCGCAGCCTTCTGCCGAGTTGTGGATGTGGGTGACTTGGAAGCGTTTCCTTGCGTTCTCCTGTCTGCTCATGTCCATTTCTTCTCCTGTTCCAAACGAAGGCTTTATAGCCAGAGCTGTCACATTGCAAAGCGCGTTTCCAAAGCCTGGTTTACAACCAGAGGTGCTACGCGGCGTAATAACGAGTCCCGAGCCTCACAGATTTGAATGTGTTGGAGGATCTGGGGCTGTGAGAACCCAAACAGCGAGACGTGATAGTCATTGAGGGTGTCAGTAACACGAAAGGACGAACGGCACTTGGGTTTCCTCTGCACACCCCATCATTTGGTTCGTGCACTTCCTCACAGGCCGTGCATCTGCAGACTTCGCAGGGTATTTGCATTCTTTACATGTTAAAGCTCTGGCTTTTTCCTTGAATTCTTCCATTAGAGAAGCATTTTACATTCCTCTGACATCTGCAGTCTAATAGATGGTATATATAAATCTGCATTTATGGGAAATGTCTTTCCTTATTTTTCAACTTCTTTCAGAACACGCACTGGAGAAGATCCATTCGGCGTGGCAGGCTGCGGTGCAGCACGGCTGGGTTTTAGCCAGCACTGTTTTCAAGGGAGTAGATTTCTCTAGAGAAGCACGGTTGTCTCCGGGCAAGATTTACTGTCTGTTTGACGCAGCTCAGTGCAAGCCTGCAAACCCTGCGAGATGGAGGCACTGTGAGACCATGATACACGAGGCCACGGGTTTCTCTCTCTGGGAGAAGTTTTAATCTGGGCCAGCACTTCATTTTTTGGGGTTTGGCTCTGTAGTGGAAGTGGAACTGCTCTCTAATTTCTGCATGTTAGCTGGTGACCCGGTTCTTGGGCTGTTTACTGTGTGGACATGTTGCTTTAGTTTAATAGGAGGCTGTCAGGAAAAACAAGCAGTGAGGAAACAACATCTCAGGGTGAACCACCCAAATGCCTGGTGCTGTTGGGCTCTGATGGTAGGAGCGGCGGTTTGGTGGAGTCTGGCTCAACCTCAGACTCCGTTTGCGGTATGGGTGAGCAGGAATTCGAAGAAGAAAGGAGATCTGGCTGGGTTAGGAGGGACTCCCTTTCTGCCAGAGTTCTGGAGCTGTTTGAGAGAGCTAGGTTAACACTGGTGTAGAGAAACCAGTACTGCCTAGCCTGCTGTAGAGGTGTGGTAGGACACACACCTTAAGCAAACTGCTGTTAAGGTTGTTTGGGTTTGTTGGTTTATTTTTTTTTCTCTTTAAGGAAAACCTTTCTCATAACCTTGTTATAACTGATGGAAAACCACAAGCTGTGTCTTAGAATGAAGGATTTGCTCTTGTCATCGTGTCAAAATGGGAAGAACTATAGGTACCAAATTCTAGTCCACCTATAGGGGAAACAGAATTTACATGCAGAGCACAGCGCTTCAGAACAGGGTCTGATGCTGGGAAAATCACCTGATTTCCAAAGCACAGGTTCCAGGAAAGGCTTCTGAGAGGGAATATGAATGGAATAATTATGCAGCTCGTACAAAAGCGAACTGAAATCAACCAAGCAGTGACTTAGGCCTGGTAGAAAAGGGAATTATTTTTTTTTCCTAAACTCCCGTTTCACACTGTTACAAGCAGCTTCCTGGCTCTCCCAGTACTGACACTGTACTTTGGATCTACTTTTAAACACTTTGGAAGTCCCACTGACTTCAGTGGAATTTCTTCAGGTGTTTCTTAAGCATATAAGAAAATTAAGCAAATTTTCAGGTTGTGGCCCATGTTACCCGGCCTTTGATTGTTGACTAGTTTAAGTTATAACCTTGAAATTAATTTTCTTTTGGCCGTGTCACAAGGCTTTGTTGTAGCAAAGGATTGTAAGAGAATGGGACAAATTGGGTGCTATCTGTACAGTCTCTTGAGACAGGCTCATGCTTCATCCTACAGCTTTATGACCCTGTTGTGACATGATATGTTGCCCATGTGACAGATCTTAATTATAAGGTCTTTATTGTATAAACCAACATCTTACCAATAAATCATGCATACCAGATTCTTAAACTAATTTAACACAGCAAAGAATCCAAGCTCTGAAAGAAGCATGCAGATGAGGTGTCTAATATCTGATGAGATTTTAGTCAAGTAGCTCTTCCAGACATTATTAGCTGTTGGGTTTGGTTTTTTTTGTAGGCATGTGTTGCTGGAACCCAGCAGCTTGTTCCAGAGAATGCAAATGAAATGAGATTCTTTATAGGCCACTGAATGCTGCTGGATTTTTTTGTTTTACAAATTAATTCCTAACAGTTCCAAACTGCCTCCTCACACTGAGCCTACAGGACTGAGATAGTGAATGTAGCTTGATGCAAGAAAGGAATCAGCTCATTTGTGTCCTGTCCACCTCTGGGTATCTTTTTTCCTTCGTGAGTCACCACCATCTATGTGTGTAAGTTAAAAATAGGTGCTGCAGAGCCTGTTCCAGCCAAAGAAGCCTTCTGCTATGAGTATATAGTATCTGAGTGGCATGGGAACATAAAAGACATTGATGTATGGCTTTCCTAAAAGCTGCCCAATAGAGCTGAAAAGCTTGGTCCAGCGCCCTTTGGCAGCTCTTTAGGTGGGAGCATGATTTACCCCCCTGCAGTGATACTAAAGCTGTAACCTATATCTACAAATTAAAGTCAGGGATTTATGAACCTTGGAATATTTTACCCGTGCCTCTGAACTGCCAAGTGTAACTATTCTGGGCTGTAACCCAAAACATAGTTTACTGAAATTCCACTGCTTTAATGATTACTTTTTTTTTCTTCTTTTTTTTTTTTTCCCCTATAGAAAACAATATGAAACATTCTGCCATCCAAACATAATTACATTCTGCATCTGGTATTTGTTGATGTTTCCTTTTGCTGCTCGTATACATTCAGTTCAGTGAAATGGTTTGTGAATGCCATCGTATCCTAACTCCTGGTTGCTGTTGGTTGTTAGAGCTCTTGCATTACAAAAGAGAGCTGTTGGATGGTGAATTCCAGCGGTCGCTGTGGGGAGCACTGTCCTGTCCTTTCTCTCCAGAATACTGGAACAAGTAGGTCACTCAGGCTGAAATCTGTCTTGGGAATGAAGATGAAATCATTTTGGGCATACAAGATAGTCCATGTCCTGTGTGCACAGGCAGTGAGCTTCCTGTGGCTCTCGGTGGATGGGGATGCTGGAATCAAGGCACTTAGACCTGTGCTTGACAAAGGCAGGAGGGGGGATCTCTTACGAAATGTTTGGTGGTGCTCTGGATACTGAAACAGCAGGAAGGTGCTACAGCCTCTTTCTTTCCAGTGCCTTCAGGAGAACCCTAGGCCTTCCTTACTCCCTTTTCTGCCCAGCATGCAAACAGGCTTTGGCCCAAGGCTAAGAGCTTGTTCTTCATGGGAATTAGTGTTCAGTTTTCAGAGGTGAGCTGCTGCTTGTTCTTTGTTTCCAGATTTAAACATATGGTAGTGTACATCGTGAGTTCTTTCATCCCAGGATGATCTATGGCAACTGGGGAGAGTTGAAAGGAGCCATGGCTGTCAGGGACAGAGGAAAGCCTTCAACACATCCAGAGCTGTGTTCTGAAAAGCTTTCTTTCAGGTAACTGCGGGAGGAGTTGTGCAGCCAGCCTTGAGACGAAGGCAGAGGTAACCCACAGACGTGGCCCTGCAATCTCATTTTCTCCAGTTCCTGCTCTGGTGGGCAGAGCAAGTGGATGTTTTCCAGATGTTTGGAGAGATGTATTCCTGAGATCGTGTTGTAGGAAAACAAACTGCCACATGAAAGGCTGGCAGTGCCAGGAAAGCAAAGGAGAATGGCATGCGTTAGTGGTGTTTAATCCTTCCCTTTCTCTGTTCTTGTGTTCTGAGAAGTGGAAGCTTGTGCGGATCGAGAAAGCTTCTCTGGACTAAACCTGTAGCTCTACATTTCATCTTCTGCTGAATTTTCATCGGAAGGATTTAAGTAGATCGTGCGCAAGCAGTGCTAATACAGCCTCTAGGCATCTCCGCTGTCGGGGATGCCACAGACATGGCCAAATTGGGAATATCTATGTGTTTAATTTCTTTTTTCGTTAGCCTCATCCCCAGAGCATCTCCAGCAAAAGTCTCCCACGATGAGGATGGTACTGAAGCAGTGCAGGAAGTGGAAGATCATTAGGCAGCCACAATTACAAGTCCGATGACCGAATCTTTGAGCAGCAGCTGTGTTTAAACAGGAGAGAAAAACAAGGGAGCAGAAGTGATTTGATGCAATTCTTTGGAAAGAGACATTTTTGCTGCTTGCTTATATAAATTTGAGCAGAACTAAGCTCCAAAGGACTACAGCCCATCAGGCTACAGAAGCAATTAGGCCGGCCTTTTGGCCAGGCTGCGTGTGGATGCTGCGTGAGGGGCATTTTCTCTGGAACACATTAAAGCAATGTGGTCATCAGCTGAAAATGAGCAGTTCTGTGAGAATCAGAAAACCCAGGCTGTTTCCTGCCTTTTGCTCGTGCAGTTCAGTGGTTTTGGGGGTTTCCATGTGTGTGTGTGTGTCTTTCAGCATTTTACAATGAAGATCCTTTTCAATCAGGGCTTTTCTGAAAGTAATTTGGCAAAGTTTAGCTACGTGCTTCTTGCCTGAGAGCTCGGGTTCTGAGCGCGCGTGCTTGGCTCTGTCTGTCATCAGCAACCACTTTAACCTGAGGTGAGGATCCAGGCTCTGAAATCCCCCCCAGGCTGTGTTTGTTAAAGCAAGATGGTGACAGGTGAGGGAGGGAGATTACAATGCGTGGAATGAAACCCAAAGGAATAAATGCACCCTCAACTTCTGCTGTGCTTTTACAAAGCCTAGAGAGGCAGCTCCACAATTACCTGCTCAGCAATATATGCTGATAAGGTGGCCTTTAGTTCCAGTCGCTGGAAGCATTAACTGGAGCTACCTGTCCTGGAGCAATCTCTTCCTGGAAGCACAACGGGACTCACAGAAACAATTCCACAAAATATTTTGGTAGTCACTAGTTGGTGATCCCAGTAAGCTGCCCCTGTTCTAGCAGCCCCTGTACCAGCTCGGTGTAGGGGAAACTGCTAAGCTTGGTGCACTTCTTAACCTCTGTCTCTGTGACTTGCAGCTAGGCCACCATAACTTGTAGAATTTTGCTTGTAAATCTTGCTGGTAAGGTCTGGAAGATGGGCAGAGGACTTGGTGAGCAGCCTGATAGACACAGTAACCTCTGCACCTGCATCAGCCACATCCACAACAGAATGAATGAAACACATCCAGCTCTCTATGCAATTGCATCTTGCTCTCTGAGAATGCTCCTATATCATCTTTTTAGCCACATCCTTAAGTTCATGAGCATTAAACCAATGCCAGAGCCTCGTCCTGGCTGGATGGGATGGCTACTTGGGGGAACATGGAGCACAAGTCCGGGGTAAGAACTGAAAAAGTCCAGTCCCTGCAGTCACAGGTCACTATGTCCTCTCGTCTTCTCTGTGAATTTATAAACAACCATTTTATAGCACAGTAACATTTTTTGTGTGGTTTGTGTTTTTCCCATCCTGTTGGAAGGCTGTGCCAGAATCTTTCCACACCTTTTTCTAATTTCTAGCAGAAATTTATTAATGGCTGGCTTATATCCACTGCTTGTTGTGCAAATGTTTTCCCTCAGATTCCATGGCTCTTCTTCCTGCTGGTTGCCCTTCTGGTTTGTTTACGGAGAGCCTTGTGTACCTCATCTCACCCTCACTGCTGTGGCATCTTCAAAGGTGCATCTTTGTGGGGCCCGAGGGAGCGGCACAGACGCTTCTGAGCTGCTGCTTCCAGGGGATGTGGAATGGGCTACGTGGGGGCTTTGCAGATGGGTCCAAAAAGCTGTCCGTGCCGTGGGGTTCCGTAGCTTGGCTTTGTGTCCAGAAGGATTACAGGTGTGTTCCCACCCATCTCAGGCACAGCCAGCTTGAGGGGATGGAAGTGAAAATGTTGAAGCTGTATCCTGAATCTCCTCCTGCTGTCTCACCTCTTCGATTTGGCCAGGGTGTCTCAAAAGCTCTGGAGCAAGTGATCCCCGACCTCCCGCTGCCTTTGTGAGGCTTGCTGGCTCTCCAGCAATTTGAAGCAGTCATAGCTGGTCATACCGAAATAGTTCATTAGACTTCAGCAGACTCTCAACTACTTGGTGTGATGGAAAACATGGAAGTTATTAAGGTGATGAAATAACCTGTCTTTCCATTCGGAAATTTACTGACCATATGGGAAGCTTCCAGGAATAACTCCTACATATCAATTTAGTGCTTGCCCAGGAAGACTGATTCAGAAATCCACAGACCAGCACAGCCCCTTACCCTCTCCTGCCTCGCACGCAAAGGTTTTACTTGTGTCCTTTACAAGCACTTGACACGGAGAGCAGTGAGCTCACAGCAACAATTACATGTTAATGTAGGTTAATAGAAGTTCATGTGTCTGAGTCTTGAACTGCTTAGCTCTCTTTTTCTGTGTTGCTTGACAGCTTTATTACTGTGAATACGAGGAGAAGCCAGTTCAATATGCTGAACGCTAGCAAAAGATTTTTCTTCATGGTCTTAAGAAGGCTTATCAGTAATTTCTGGCTGCACAATCTTTGAAAACTATTATGTTACAAACAGTGAATTGCTTTTTCCCTTCCTTTCTTGCTTTTTCCCTTCCCTTCCTTTCTTGCTTTTTCCCTTCCCTTCCTTTCTTGCTTTTCCCTTCCCTTCCTTTCTTGATTTTTCCTTTCTCTTCCTTTCTTGCTTTTCCCCTTCCTTCTCACATGGTTTATTTTTAAATCAAGGCATTCTGAGACAGAACGGGATCATTGTTAAGTCTTTCCCCCTTCATCCCCCCCAAGCTCTTTTATGGAACCTGCAGATCTGACACAGTTGCTTTGTTTTGTTAGGTCTATGGCAATTTCATGGAATTATTCAATTTGAAAAATTGCCTTGTGAAATTTCCAAAATGAAATTTCAATTTGTGGTAGCAGTTTGTTTTGAATTTTTATCTCATTTCAAAAACATAATGAAATGCTTCAGGAAGAGTCAAACCAAAACAGTATAATGAAGACTGCTTGTTGCCTTCAAGTTTTACTTTGCTGTGAATTTAAAATACTACTTTTATCTGAACTTACTATGCTTTTTTTGAATCCAGAATGACCATTTAATAAGAAAAATCTGTTGGCCACCCAGCACTGCTCCTGGGCTGTGGGTCTGGGCCAGTCAGGGTGGATCTGTCTGCAGCATGGCCTCACCCACGGGCTTGTGGTCACCTACAAGCCTTTACCCCAGCTGGTGTAAACTTGCTGGGCCACGCGTTCTCCTTTCAGCTGCAGATTCACCGAGGGTTCTCTTTCCATCTGCGCTGAGATCTCAATACTATTGACAGAGCCTCAGCTGACGTAAGTTGTCCCAAGCCTGTTCAGTGGCACGTGCTTCACATCAGCTCTGAAGGCATTGCTGAGATTTTGGTGCTCTCTTTGGGAGGGTTGAGGGAGAACTGGAGAAATTTATTGTCATTCCCTCTGCCACTTCCTAGCTGGCCCGTACTGCATTAACCTGAAGGTTGCTCAGTCACCTTTTATTGTTACTTTTGTGATTTACTCATTTGAACCGAGGATTTGCAGTAGCAGTTTGCATCATGAAACACTTCCTTTTAATTTCTCATCCTCTTCCAGTCTGATTATTCAGCCTGCTTCCATCATGCTCCCCTCTGGAGCTGGTAATAAATGGGATGCTCTTGTACTCCTGTGACAAGGAGGAGAACCCATGTCAGGGATGGGACTCTGCTGTGAGAGATTCTGTCTGCCCAGCAGCAAAGGCATGACCAAAGGTCTTCTCTTAAACAACCCACTTAGGAAAGGCACCAAGTGGACCGAACCCACTGGGACTTAAGCCTATGCCCATATTTTACACTGTCCTCTGAATAGCCACCAACTTAAAGCATCTCTGAGCTCCCTTGTCAGGATGTGGCAACATGAGCACACATCCAAACGCTCCATGGGAATGCACGTTTCAATGGCCATCTTGAGAACAAACTGTCAGTGGTCTGGTCAGCAATCAAAGGGATGCCTGATGCAGCATCATTTTTTTTTTTTTTTTACTTTGAAAAATTCAAGTGTCTAACTTTTCACTTGAATTTCTCTTTTTTTTTTGCCCATCTCTCTTTTTGTCCTCTCCAGTTTTACCCCTGTTTTCAGTGCACAGCGATGCCCAATGGGCAGATCTGCAGCCCCAGGCCACGTGCCCTCACCACCAAGCCCTGCTTGGTCGCTTTTTTTATGCTTTTACACCTCGACTCATCCCTAGGAGAAGAACAGAGGGTGAATGTTATGTGTAACTGCAAGAACACCATTTAGCTGAGTAGCGATACAACTGGCATGTATAAAAAAGCTATAGTTGTAAATGTAGTTCTAGGTAACCAAGTTACTGTTAACAGGCACTGGATGTGTTTGGAGGTCGCTGTGGGCAACTTGGTTCTGAGCCATCTGGAAAGAGGTGACTTGAAAGTTCTGTGTCCTCCCCATCTGAAAATTTCCGAATTCTTCAAGTTATCCAAGCTGAGGGCCTGCTAATTGAAAGATTTGAAACCAAGTGGTTTCTGTAGAAATGTAGGATTTGGGTTTCCAGAATGGCTGTGCTGATCTCAGAGTGGCTGCTCAAAAGCGTGGGATGAGCAGGAGAAATGAAAGGCTGCAAAACTGACTGTAAATTTTTATGCTTAATCTAGTTTCAAGGGTTCAGATGATTTTAGTGTCACTTTAGGTTATTGTAATGTCAATGGGGAAAAATGCATCTTTGCTTTGCACAAAACAGATGTGGAGTCCAGCTCATAGGTAGTGAAGGAGGAACTGTCTGAGGCAGGAATTACATGTATTTCTGTTCACACACAGTTAAAAGCCTCTGTAAGGCAGTGGCTCCTGCTGGGAGCTTCACGCTGTGGGGAGGGGGGCAGTGGGAGGAAGATGGTGTGGAGAACATACTGTTCTACTAGAGCTTTGTTTCTCTCGACTCAAAAAGTGCAACGTGACCTTAAGTATATGAACTGGGCAGTTTCTGCATCTTTTGCAAATTACGGAACTGAAAGTATCCAGTCCTTTGTGTATTCATCTCTTTTTAGAGCCAGTGAACTGAGGAGCTCTTTACAGAGAGGTGCTGAGTGCATCGTCTCCTTCCAAACCCAGGCTCTGCGTGGCTCTCAGCTATATTCCAAACCCATCATAGCCTTGGAATACATTGAAGTCTTTCAAAAATAACACTCTGAATGTCTTGTTTTCTTCCTCTTCCAAAAGCAGGGGGATCAGTCCTGACTGAGATCAGGGTTATAGCCAAATAAATACCATCTTTCTGTACCATCAGCAGGCCACGCTTCGGAGATGGGATGTTCCCAGAAACGGTAGCAGACTTTTCAAAATGAGAAACCTCTGGTCATTTTCTTTTTATTTGTGCTCGTCTGTTAACAAATGCCTCGTTTGATTACTTTTAAATGTTGTGTTTCTGGAATGAAGAGAGAATACTGGCTTTTAACTCTGGCTTTTATTTCTGTGTGCCTTATTATTTCAGCTTATGCGAAGGCTGAGAGGATGGGTTTTGTTTTGGGGTTTTTTTTTACAAAGACTGGATTGTTTTAAGATCATTGTAAAGCCAAATGTTTAAACACTGACCATTTAAACTTATTTCCGATGCTCTGCAGTAATTGGTAGAAAGCCTGACTCTTTTTCTGTGACTTCCTGAAAGGTCCTTAGTTGATGGAAAAGTTTTATGTCTAAACCTTTAGAACAGTGCACAAGACCTTGGTGGAAATATCTTGCACTCTGGGATTTGTCTGACTTGTGATGTTGCCTTTTGGATAGACTGACTGTTCTGATAATGAAACGAAAAAGAAAGCTATAGGCAATTTACTTGCCATGAAAGCATGCAGAGGGAGGATTCAGGACTTGGGTAGATTTTATTTAACAGCTCTTTTATCTGGCTAATACAAAGCATATGAGTAAGGGGAATAGGTGTCAAGTATTTGTATGGAGTCATTTGAAAAGTTTTTTCTGAGGTGGGATTTGCATGATCAGGTGTTAGAAAAACACAGGTATTTGCATTCCTATTCTATGAAAATTAAGGAGTTTGGGTTTTTTTAGTAAGTATTTTTATAGTTATTTGAAAATCTTGAAACAAGGCAGGATTTACAAGTAGACATCAGATGGGATAAGACTGATAATTTTTTTGTGTGTGTGCTGAAAAGTTAGAAACCTTTGAAAAAAATTTGTCCAAAGCTTTTAATTAGTATTTAAAATGTTCGTCACTACTTTACTGATAATTAGTGTCTAAATTTGTCAGCCTATATGGCGTAGCTGCAGCTTCGTAGAGCAGAAATACGTTATGTTTTCTATCCAGCTGGCTTCCTGTAAAGTGCTGAATTATTCTAGCTTTTATGGGTCATTGTTGGAAATGGCAGGAAGGGTCATTGTTAAAAATGTTTTCAGAACTTTGATAACCAGTTTATCAACTGATTCACATGTTTAATCAGTTAATAGGTTTTCCTTTTCAGTGCATGGGAATTTCTTTGTTTATCTTAACTGAGTAAGTGTTTCTACAGTGGAAAGAACTGTAGTTGACTGATAATCTTTTCAAGTATGTGGAGTTTGCTCTTGTGCTGCAAGTTACATGGCTAGATCCTGCACTCTTACTTGTAAGGCTGTATTCATAGGGAATAATCCACTGGAATAAAGTGCAAGGGTCTGCATGTGACTGAAACCCAAAAATGGTCTGGTATTTTGAGGATACAGAGCATGGAGCTGTAGTTATTAGGCAGTTTATGATAAGGCTTTGAAAGGAATTTGGGTGCTTAAAAAAAAAGATGGACAGGTGCTTTTGAGAATTATGCTGGGTGGTTAAGTGCCAAACATCCATGGTTCCTCCCCTACCTTGTCAAGAATTTCTTAACAGGATACTCCATCACCAAAAATGCCAATATGTCAAAAAGTTTGTGTTTAGTATGAAACGTCTCCAGGAACTGAGGTCCTTTGCCTCTCTGGTGACCTGTTGTAGAGCTGCACCACCTTTCTTCTGAAAGTTTTTCCTAATTTCCAACATGAACCTGCCAAGAAGCAGTTTCTGATATTACCCCTTGTTCTCTCATCTCTCTCAAATGAGAATTTTGGCTCTGTTGTCACTGTAATCTCTCTTCAAGTAAGGGACTTCAGTGTAGGCTACTATTAGGTAGCCTGTTACTTCATCACCATCTCTTCATCAGACCAAAGAGGCCAGGGCCATGTCTCAGATGAAGCCCATGTGCGCTTTGTTTTACTTGCTTGAGACCACACTGTTGGCTCACATTCAGCTTGAAGATATGGTTGGGTTTTTTCTGCCATTCCCATTGTAATAAGGCCAGTCTGCTCCTGTGTTTATAAACAAACTTCATGCTAAGCAGAACTGTAAACTTTATTTTGCTTTTCTTGAAATAAATTCAATGATGTTTGCTTTCCATGTAAAGAGTGACTTGGCATGAAAAAGTGCACAATACTAATGTTGCAAAATTTGAGTTTACATAACATTTATCTGCCTTGAAATTGCAGATACTTACAGACTCAGTTGGGTTCATAAGAGAACCACATTCATACAAACACAGCAGCTTCTGGGAATTGGCACCGTATCTGCACATGTGAGAAGGAGTTAGCAGCTTGTTTTGTGTGATCTGGTTTCTTTCTAGACGTGTTCATTCCTTGCTGCATGAAGTAAATGTGTTTAGATGAACACAAGTCGTAAGTAAAATCCCAAGTTACTCTGGAAACCCAGACCTGGGAGTTTTAATGGTGTGCCTTGGGCTGAGGAAGGCACACATATATTAGTAGGAAGTAATCTCAGCTTGATGAACCCTGTTTTACACATCGTGGCTCACATCTCAACTGCGAAGGCATTTCTGACTTCCTCCCCTGAATCGCAGAGAGGTGAACTGGGGTATATGCTGTCTGTGGAGAGAGCGCTGGGGACTGCTGATGGAGAGGCATGGCTGGAAAACACAGCTGTGCCAGGTTATGTACCATGAAAAACATCTATCTGGAGCCTGCCATTTCAGATTTGTATTAAGCCAGGGCTGGACTGTACTACCATCTGAAATGATCCTTGTGACAGAGAAGGAGCAGGGAGGAGTCTACAGGGATTTATTCATTCTTGTGGCCACCATGGGTGGGAAGCAATAGGATCTTGTGGACGTGGGTGAGAAGAAAGCAGAAGATTGAGTTAATCCGCTTGTGAAGCTTGTGTTGAGCAGCCACTGATTCATATGGAGCACTAATTCAGTGTTTTATTTGATATAGCAAATTCCTGACACTTGAGCAGGTGCTGGCCTTGGAGAAGCATAGCTCCATATTTGCCTGTGGATATTTAACTGAGGGTATTGTAAACCAGTGATCCCAGTCCTGCTTGCGGTGATTGAGTACCTACCTGTTTCAAATAATATTTTGTCAAAAAAAAGATGCTTATTTTAAACATACTGCTGTGAAATATGGTGCAGATAAATGGAGTGTGGTGTTTGAAACCTGGCTGGTTTTCTTTTATTGTCAATTTTCTGTTTTATTCTACAAAGAAACCTTCTCTTTTCTGGAGAGTCAGAAGCAAATAAGATCCTCCAATTTGTTGCTAAAACTTTCTGAAATTTAAACCCAGTTCATTAGGTACGACGTAAGTGTAGAGAGTTGGCAATTATTAGGATTTCAACAGCAAATAATGCAGCCCATGAAACTTTAGACTTATTTCCTTCTCGTTTAAAACACCGTAGCGTGTTTCGCCCCAGCTAAACGTGCTCTTGAGCTTTTATGTCAAAGTGAATCATGATCTAACGCTCACCAGATTAAATCTAAACGTTGCGGTGTTTCCTTTCTAATTCTGGCTCTTCCCACTATGATAATATTATTTGTCTAGTCAGTTATGTGCAAGTGTGAATGAGAAGATGTGATTTTTTATATGCCTGCAAACACCCGCGGAAGCGTAGGCCCGAGGAAATGGCGCTCGGCAAAATCTTACCCGCCCGCCGGCCTTTCCTCAGACGCGTAAAGAAAAAAAACCCCAAAGTTGATAATTAGGTAAAAAACATCATGAGATCCATGTCTATAAGGCCAGCGTGGCCCGAAAGACTTCTATTTGTGTGAATTTGTGGTACAAATGTTAAAGATCCCAGCTACTTAATTGGTTGCTAAGCTACACGGGGAGAACATTTGGGTTAATGACCGGCGGGCCCAGAGCCGCCTGCTCAGCCGAGCGGGTCCTGAGCGGGAGCGACAGGCCGGGCCGGGCTGGCAGGAGCCGGGCCGGGCTGGCAGGAGCCGGGCCGCACTGGCGGCCACCTGCGCTGCGGGGTTATTAGAACATTTCATCTCCGAGTGTTTGTGGCGTTGGAGCAAACAGGCCCAATTAACGGGCCTGAAAGCCCCTCTCCAGCCAGCCATCACTAGCACTCCAGATAAAATTTGACATCTTACCCCCTCCCGCCGCCTCCTCCCCGTCCTCCCCCTGCCCCGAACTCCAATTAATTTAAATGGTTTTACTGAGGGACCGTGGCACTGCTGAAAAGGCAGAGGACTTTGCCTGAGTAATCAGCTTAAATACCGGTCCATTTCCTGCCCTCGCTGCTCCAAACTTCCCATTTGGGAGACATAAATACTGTTTTTATTTTTAAATCTTTTTTATCTCCAATTTCCTCCAGTTTTTCTGATGTGCCTTGTACAAGACTCCATTTCAAAGGGCAGGATGGTAAAGCCTGTAAACTGGATACAGCCGGGAACTTTTAAGTTCAATGTCGATCGCCTTTATTGGAAGGAAGGGGTAATGAGGGGTTTTACATGGAAAAGGTACATCTCTGACAGTCAGAAACTGGGGATAATTAGGAAGAAATCCATAGTTTCTTTTTTTTTTTTAATACTTCTTAAACACTCTTACCTAAATAACCATTTTGCATCTCCTGCTGTAGCAGCGGATCAATGGTTTTTGAAGTTAGAAGAAAGGGAACGGCTCACTGAGTACATTTTTCCAAGTATGTGCATCTGCAGACTCACCAGGATCTGTGTCAGTTGTAAGATGAGCTTTGAAATGCGGATTTTACAAGACCACGTACAGACAGAAGTTCCTACAGAAGCATCTGTGAATTCAGAATGAATACCTAGCTCAGCCTCTCCTGATACTGAAATCTTCACTGTCATTGCTCAAGGGAATTGTTATCAATTGGAAGAGTGCTTTGTGGGGTCAGGGTCTTTACTCAGGTGAAAGGCTTGAGTGTGTTTCATTTTAGGAGTGTGTGTAATCGGTGGAAACATTCCTGTGTTTCACATTATGCGTGCACACAATTTTATTCCTGCATTCACCAAGAATTTTTTGTCCATCATACCCACTCTTCTTAACCTGGTGGGGAAGTTCTGTTTTCTAGCAGGAAAGCTTAGGATCGAAGAAATATCTTGCTTCTGAGAGTCTTTGTTTCTTCTAAAGGACCAGTATTTCTCTGACTTTAACATTTTTTCTTTTTCTTAGCAAGCAGTAGCAGTTGGCCCAGCAGACAAACTGCCTTCCAGCCACCATCCCTGCCCATGGCTGATACAGCTGGCTTGGGAAGCAGCAACATGGTGACCTCCAGAGATGGCAGCCAGCAGCAAAGCCACGGTCGGACCCGCAGCGATACAGCACGGCAGAAGTGAGTCTTACCATCCTCTTCCCCGCTGACACGCTGTTCTCAGAAATTCCCTCCCAGCCAGTTTAGGGATCTGTCTAAAACTGTCATGTGTTTTTATACTAGAGGCTGTAAGTGACAGTCAGAAAATCGTTCTTGGACGCTGACGTTGGGTTCCACATCCAGAGCGTTCCTTGGCGTTTGGTAATCACAGCGTCTGCACTCAGCTCAGCTCCTGCAAGGGCACTAAAATAAACTGACAGACATGTGCAAGGCTGTTGCATCCAGCCCTTCCAAAACTAAGCTTAGGGAGCTAAATGGCAGTCGAGCTTTGTTAAACATTACCATGTTAACAGGCATGGTGAATGTGTGATGTTCTCAGGGGGAAAGATACTGTATCCTTCACCTCATGTCAGCAAAGCCAGTACTTACTTCCATCTGTCCCTAAAAGAAATGGGTAATACCTTTTCCTGACTGGGTTTAATGGGAAAGACATACTCTGTTCCCAGGTATTTAATAATTGAACAATTTTATATTTTTTTTTATATTTTTTTTATCAATGTTGGTTTACACATTTGCTAACATTTCTTTTTTTAAGTTATCCTACCATGCTGCTATTTTTCCAGCACTGTTTTTCTTGCGCTGTTTAATGATGAATCACAAACATTAACTTTATAGATGTGTAATGCTTTATATATATACACATATATATTTATATAGAAAACCCGGATGGTGGCAGGGAGAGACTTATTCTGTCTGCTCCATCTTTTGTTTTGATCTAGTTGCTATAGAAATGCTAAGATCAATTTTTACAGAATAAAACCCTACAAATTACGTTGCCGAATTACCTCATTCCAGAGAGCTGGCACTTCGGGTTGCAACATAACTGAAACGAAAAGCGTGAAGGCTGCAGGAATTTCTACTCTATGGAAAAATGTTATTTTTGGATTCTTCAGGAAGGCGTGCATATAAAACCACCTCTTCCCTGGTGAGTGACTGGTCCCTGAGACCGGCAGAACTTTCGTCTTAATTTTTGGTTGTGGTAGATGACGTCATGTTTGGCCATACATTTACTTTAAGCTGCAACTGGCATCTCACTGACAGAGGCCTTCGTGGTTTTTCGGTTAAACACTTAGGCAACTGATTTCTTATGGCAAGGCTGATGGAATGAATCCTTTTTCCTTCCTTTTTTGGTGTCATCTACTACCTGCGTGCGTTTGTATTGATATTGCCAGCATTGCTTTAGGGACTTTCCCTCCCTGAGGGAATGGGAAGTATTGTGCTATGCCTTAGGGTCTCAGAACTGGCTGCAGTTGGAACAAGCAGCTTTGGGATGTGGTCTCACATGCAATGGGAGGTCTCTGTGCTGCATGGAGATGACGGTGAATTCTCAAGTTGCTGTGGGTTTCTTTTCTGTGCCGATGTAATTCACACGTTTACATTCAGATTTAGGCCTTGCTTGAAAAAGTTTTGCTGTATGGGTCTGGGAAGTGTCTTGTGATCTAGCTACAGGTAGAACTTTACTGCTGTGTTGGTAAAAGACACGTTTCTTACTAGGTTTTATTTAGGAAGCCATTTATACGTTGGTATTATTTGTATACAGGGAGACAATCGGTGTGATTTGGCAAATGGTTTAGTCATTCTATTCTTCTACTAGTCAAGAATATTATTCTTGCTATATCTAATCTAGAGTTGTAAATTGCAGCAGAGGTACAAATCCAAAACAAACATTTTGAAGAATTTGAATGGAGTAGAGCCCCAATTTCCATTTCAATACTCTCTCTGTTGTCCAATTTGTTAAACTCAAGTGGTCCCATGTGCGAGTAGCATGACTGCCAGAAGTGCTCTCCAGCCATCTGCTTTTTTGGTGAGCCTTTGATTATTCCTTTGTCCATTTTTCTATCCAGAATTAGAACTGGCAACCCAATCGGTTGATTAATATTGTATTTTTCATAATCTAACATTTGCAGCTTATGGCTAGGAAATGGCAGCAAGGTAAAAAAGAGCACAAGAAACAAAGTTCCATTCTGAAGTCCAACAGTGCCATGCTGGAGCTTTTTTACCACGTTGTTTCAACCTTTCAGGAGTAGCAAGAAGAATGATTAGGAAATGTTTTACTGTTTCTGGGTAATGTCAAACTGGAAGGAAGAGACATAGCAACCCACTTTAACTTGGAAATGGGAAACACTGCCAGGCACTGATAGAGGTATTTACAGTAGAACTGAGCTTAGCAGCTAGCACTGCATTTAAATCTGAACCAAACCGTACAGCAGAGGAGCAACAGGTCATGAACCAGAAAGCTGGTTCAAAACTCTATGGGAGAGGCTGTCTGTGTCCTACAACCAGATGGGGAATGTGTTCTGATTGTCTTGGCTGAAGCTTAACTATAGGTCCTGGGATTCTTCACCAACAAGGGCTGAAGCCTCATCCTGTGCTGGTACCTGGAGACAGAAGAGGGTGTCAGGGCTGGAGTGGACACTGAGATGCTGTGGTACACCCAGGGATACCAGCCTCTGCCTGGCTGTTCCTCCTGGTTCAGCTTATCAAGAGCAACCACTAGATCTTTGAGAGACTGTGGTTCGTTGGGGTTGGCTTTAAAGGAGGCAGCCTAGAGCACTCTAGTTTCAGTGCTTCTCATGGGCAGAATCTGACTATGTTTATACGGCTTCAAGTTTTCAGCTTCACTTCACAAGTGGCATCACTTGACAGAAATGAAAAGGTTTTAGATGCTCGGTGAAGAAATTCTCCTGGACAAATGAATGCTGCAAGATAAGCAGAGGGTAAATGAGAAAATCGAGATCATTGCCCTTGTATCTGCTGCATTTAACTACCTAATGTGTTGTTGTGGTGCTTTTGGATCTGGGCATACTGGGTCTGTTCTAGGTGGAAGCCAGAGAAGGTAGTAGTGGATGTGTCCTGTAAAGCAGACTTGGCATTGTTTGGTAAAGAGTAACTTAGTATTTGTTTGGTGGTGTTTTTTTCTTGTTTTAAAATACATTGCATCAGAATTTTAGTCTAATTGTCAGCATCTTCTCAAAGTGCAACAGGTTTGCAGGATGATGATGGAAATCTGATGAGCCACGTGCCGAGTTTGGGTATTTCCAGCAGGCACTTTGAATTGCAGTGTTGATGGGGGATGAGAAAGAGAAGGGCTCTTGCTTTGATGCAGGCTCACGTTGTAAAATGTGCCACGTTCAGATGTTACTGCTGGGGAGAACAGCCTGGCCCCCAGCACAACCTCTCGGTCCATACCTTCATTCCTCTTACTGTGTAGACCAAGGGAAAATGTTTCTTTTAGATTATAAGAGCTCTGGAAACTGAACTCCCTTAGCATTTCAAGCATTGCCCTCTGATTCTTTAGCTGGCATTGCTTTTCATGGCAGTATCATGCAGAAAATGAGAAGTTCACAAAAGTCTGGTGGCTTCAGGGATGCTGTTGAGGGTGGGCTGCTCTGGTTTGGTGTGTCTGGCCGGTCTGCATCTCTTGCCAGGCAGGCTGCTAATGGCTTGCAGTGCTCAGAGCTGTCAGAACGGAGCAAAGGCAGGAATATACAAATGCTCAACACATAAAAAATATTTTTGTTTTAAATGATTATAAAGGGGAGGGCAAGGGGGAAGAGGAAAAGGGAGTAATTTAGCAAGTGGGGATGTGGTGGGAGCCAGCCAGGCTGGGCTTTGCTAATATCTGAACTAGGCTGTTGAAAAATGGTCTAAATCTGTCAGAAAGTCCTGAGAGCTCAACTCTGCCCAGTGTTAGTTGGTGGTGACAGGATTGGGCCCTCTATTACTTTTTTTTTTAATGTGGTGTTATAAATTACTTTCCCATATTTCCAAAGACATTAATGAATCTTTTCAAAGCACACTGGGAAATCATTGTATGTGTTACTTAAACTACTTATCCACGTGTACAATAGGTTAATGCAATATACGGGCTTTTTCCTTTCATTTTGCTTTTGCAAAAAACTGGCAAACAACCGCTCTTTCCTCCCCACTTTGGTTTTTTCCAGGTAAAACGATGGCAGATGGCCTCAGCTCAGTTTTGTGTCGCGTATTGCTTACTGGAAGAGCAAATTTAGCTCTCTGCCCTTTTACTGTAAACTTGTTTTTGTCTTTCATGTATTTGTAATTTCCTTTAAACCATTTATAAGCAGGTTAGAAATACTGTTTCGTGCCATCCGACTCTCTTAATATTCAGAGCTCTTTCTATGGGTTCTTTAGGAAGCTGTCAAGGAGGAGCAAGCCGTGTGGTAAACAAACGTCTCCGCACGCTCCCCGCCGCGCAAGTGTTCACGGCATTGTTGTGTTCTTCCTTAGAGCATTCTGCCTTTCTGGAGAGCCTTATACCCAGGGACTGAAGCTCTAATTGTTTTTTCCGGGAAGAATACTTTTTTCCTTTAGGCTAGGAAAAGAAGTCCTTTTTTTTTTTTTTTTTTGCATCAACATTCATGTTCCACTAAACCAAAATTTAAAATGTCATTGGGAAATCGTGAGAGTTGGGGTTTGATGCCAGAGCCAGAAGGCTGCTGGCTCTTCGGCCTGCTCGCCTCGATGGTACTGCAGAGCCAAGACACCGATTCACTGCCACTGGACTCAGTGACCTCCAGAGGTCCCTTTACACCTAAATTCTGTTGTAATCCCATCAAATTGGAAGGTTCCCTTCGCTTCCCTCCTGCCTGCACCCCCCCACCGCTTCCCTTGGGCTGTTCTGGCACTGGTACTGCTTTCTGACCAGACTGAATGCACTGCACCTCCAGAAAACTGACCTGGGGGGAAAAGAATGATTTCTTGTGCAATTAGCAGGTCGAGTGTGCCCAGTGAAGGTCCGATCAATGTTGAAACCAGCGTGAAGGAGAGGGCAGAACTGTGTGAGGGGGAGTGGTGTTGGAAACGAGAAGGGAGAGAAGGTTGTGGGACAGACCATCCAGCTGCTAGAGCAGCTCAGCTGCGTTACTCTTCCTCCTTTTTGGTTCTATCAGTGGCAGTTCACATCTCTCCCCGTTCCCATGCAGGAGACAGTCCTTTTCCAGGGCAGGGTCTTCTCTTTGATTCCATTATTCAGTTTAAACCGAACGTGAACAGAGCAATCCATCACCCTGTTATCAGGGCAGCAGAAAACGGGAGCTTGGCTAGCTTGGCTGGCCACGGCAAAGGGAAGCCGGCAGCTCTGCAGGGTGCTGCTCTGCGGTTTCGGGGGGGGGAGGTTGGCTTAAGAAGTTTGTGGCAACTCATTTCCATCCCCGGGAACATTGCAATTTGCTCTTTCCTCAGGCTGCAGCTTATCCCCTCCCTCTCCTCAGCGCTGGTGCTCATATGACCCCGTGAGCTGATTAACTTCTTCCCTTCTGGTTCGTTTTCAACTCATGTAGTGAGGTGAATCAGTTTGTTTTTCTAAACAAGCCTATAGGCTTCACCTGAAGTGGCTAAAAAAGAAAAATCACCCACAGCATCAAAGAGATGGAGATGTAATCGGTGCTAGTCCTGGCTAAAAACATCCCCATAATGTCCTTCTACCTTCCCAGGGATGGGCTGACTCTTGTATCCTAAGGTGACAGAACAACCTAGAGAGAATTTTTGCTGCATGTGTGGTAAGAAAGGAGAGTGGAGAAATGACAGAAGACACGAATTTTCATTGTGGAGGGACAGACCTTGGGAGGGTTTGTGTGTACGAGTTGCAGACCTTTAGCCCAGAATGTGAATTACTTCTCGTTTTGGTGAGCAGTTGCTCACATGAGTACTCAGTTAATTCCAGTGGGATCTCTCATGAGAGTAGCCACTTACTGGTAAAACTTAATTGCTCACTATGTAAAGTGCATGCTTTCTGATTTGGTTTTTTAATGCAGTATTTACTGACAGCTTGCAAAGTAGGCTTCTCTTGTAGGGAAGACATAGAGTTTACAATTAAAAATGTACAGAAATTCTGATTTCTAATAATTTTTGCACTTACATAGCAGTTAAGAAATTAAATGTGAATCAGGAGACCCCCAACATCATTTCTAGGCTGTAATGTTGTTGATAATAATATATTTTCTGAGTTCTAGCCCTGCCCATTGGGAGGTAAGGTGGATTTTGGGCAGACAGTTGTGTTACACCTCACACTCTCTTTGTGTTCTTATATTAATCACTGTCAGATCTCCAGCTCAGCAAAGCTGCTCTTAGTACTTGTAGATCAGCTGGTAAAACACCTTTGGGCTCCAGTAAGATGAGAGCTGTAAAAGGAGCAAGAAACCACTGATGGACATATTTCTGTGAATGCTGACAAACTTTGTCATTCACTCTGCAATATAAATATGTTGGGTTACAGATTTAAAATGTGCAGTTAACAGCAAGGGATGATGGTGGTATTTAAGAACTTAGTGTTTCTATTATCTGTGTTTGCTTTGGGCCCATAAGTAACAGAGAATTTCAAAAAAAGGAAGGATAAAAAAAAAAAAGGAATTGATACCTTCATTTATACATAACTCTGGATATCTCTGTGGACAGAAAGATGGAAAGTTCCTGAATGCTGTTGCAAGATATGACTGTCTTGTGACAACACTGCAAGTGTAGGTCGGTGGTACCAAAGAATTGATCTCCAAGAAATGCAGGGGTTCAGCAGCACAGCAATGATCATGCTTTTAGTGCTTTCTTCCCTCTAAATGTAAAATTCAGGAACTCGCTTTTCTACTCACTTATGTACTGACTGGTCATCACCTTTTCATGAACTGTCCTGGGTCTTACACTTTCACCTGTTAAAATAAATGAGATTTATTAAAGAAAAAACCCCAAACCAAACAGTAACAATAACACCAAAACCATATTGTTTTAGGGTATAAATCTACCACTTCAATTGCAGGAGCCTGTCAGTGAATTTCTGACACGGAGTTATGTTATTTAATGAGTGCTATTAGGTAGTTCTGTCACTTAATAGGATTGAGGGTTGGAAATGCCATGTAATATCACTTCACTGGAGAAAAAATCAACAAACAGCCCTCACTAAAAACCTCACGTCCCCTTTGATGTTGGTAAGACCTGCTGTCACTTCAGAAAGGAACCCGCCGGGGCTGTTTTCACAGGGCTACAGCTGCCATTTGAGGAGAGGCAACAGTTATTCTTGGCAATTTCACATTAGGGGCACCCAGAAAAAAAAAAAAAAAAAAAGAAAAAATTCTCCCACCATCTGAGAGCGAAAAAACATTGAATAGTTATGGCCAAAGGTCCTCTGCAGGCTTAGGGCCATAAAACATCATCCAGTTGAAGAAATGGGAATGTAGACTCTGCAGGTGGGAAACATGCGATTGTCACGCGGTGTCGTTTGCACTCGAGTATCACCTAAAATCCCTGGTTAAGTTCCAGGCCACCTCCTGTACCGTACAATTAAGGAGAGTTTGTCCTGAAGAATTGGTGATGGTTGTGCAGTCGTCTCTGTCTCCAGGTGTCCTGGGTGCCCTTCACACAAGCTGAGGCTGCATCTGTGGAGGAAGAAGTGTCAATGTGTTGTAGAAGAAAATGGCAACATCCTGGAGAAGGAAGGATGGATTCTGGTAGCAGCAGTTCTGTTTCAGATACTAGTTTGCAGGCTCACACCACCGAGCAGCTTAAATCCACCAGAGCTTTATCTCTTGGTGTTTTTCCCTGTGAGAAAAGCTCCCTTGTCTGCTCAGAAGATTCCCCACCTCACTGGAGGAACAAACATCAACTACAAGTACAGCTGAAGAGTGTAGAAAGAGGAAATAAACTCCACTTACAGTCCCTGATGAACACTCTGGGACTGAACGTGGCTGGTGACATTGTTCTGTTTTGATCCAGAGAGTCAAATCCTGGTTTTGATACTGGTGTCCAAAGCGTAGCAAAGGAGCCAATTCCCCTCTGCAGCTGCTAAGCAACTTAAGTGGGGTTAGAAACAGAACAATCAGATCCTTTTGGGAAATTCAATGGAAAAAAGTATTTTGCCTTTCCTTTTAGTTTCACTTTTAAGTCCCCATGAAAGTTCTTGGGGTAAACACACTTGCTGTCGTCGGTACCATCACGAGGAGTCCCACGTGTCTTTAGCTCATTCCTTAACGTGAGCTGGGTTTGCTTCTGAAGGTAGAAGACCAAAAAAGGAAAAAAGAAACAACAAAAAAAACCCAACCCACAAACCCAAACCCAACAACAACAAAAAAAGGTGGCTGCCCAGAGTTAATACTTCAGCACATCTTTTTACAAGGGCTTGTAGTGACAGGACAAGGGCTAATGGCTTCAAACTGGAAGAGGGGAGATTTAGGTTGGAAATTAGAAGCTCTTCACTCTGAGGGTGGTGAGACACTGGAACAGGTTGCTGGGAGAAGCTGGGGATGCCCCATCTCTGGAAGTGTTCAAGGCCAGGTTGGACAGGACTTTGAGCATCTTGGTCTAGTGGGAGGTGTCCCTGCCACCATGGCAGAGGGTTGGAACTTAATGATCTTTAAGGTCCCTTCCAACTCCAACCAGTCTATGATTCTGTGATTCTCTCTAACAGTGCTTACCCAAGAACTGTTGGCACAAAAACTTCTGCTTCCTAGAGAGTGGCCATTAGTATTTTGACACTTGTTTTGGTTCTTTCACGTGAGAAAGCTTTTCGTGTGTCCAGTAAAACAAAACCATGGCCGTGCAAGACCTCACCCTGTCGGGATCCCCTTGATCAAACCACACTGAGTACGGTTTGAGTTACAGAATACGCTTTAATAAGGAGCTGAGATGTAAGTGTCCTTTGTTAAATGTCATCCTTGTCCCTCGGGGACTTTGAACCCCGCAGCAGCAGGTCCCTCTCTGGCACTGGTACCACCATGAAAACTCAGGGATCACATATTGCACCAAGGAGAACATCACTAGCTGGACAGGGTCCATCTGGTGCCTTCAGCCCAGCTGACAGCCAGTGCACGTCAGGCACCGGGGGAACAGGCTCTGCTCAGGTAGATGCATTCAAAAGCTGTTCTGAAGCTGCATGGAAGATACTTCTCAGATACAGTGAAACCAGGATAGTTTCACAAGCAGTGGAATAGCTGTAGGTTGTGGCTGTGCGTTGAGAAGGTTTTTACATAAGCAAGTGAAGGAGCTGTTACATGGTCACTTCATCCTGGCATAAGTGCCTGCAAAAGGGAAATCCCATCCCGCTCTCTTCTAGCCCCAGATGTTTGTTGCTGCCTCCCTCACTCCAGCATTAGTCTTCAGGGCAATGACCTGGATCAGAAAACTGATCCAGCTAAAAGCTAGCCAGGCTATTTAAAAATAAATAAATAAAAAATCACCAACTTGGACTTAGGCCAGGCTGAAGTGCCTTTGCAACTCACAGCTTGTAGGAGCAAAAGTCAGGATAGAACTGTTCAAATTTGCCCGTAAAGATCTAGGAGGGAGCCATGCTGAGAAACAAATCATGGGACATTCGAAAGCTGTCTTCTTTCCCCCAGAAAATCTACTCCCAGCACCTGAAGTCTGTCCACACAGCCATTCACTGGGGCAGTTTCTTCTATGTGGGAACTTCTCCCTGCTTTGGTGCATTAGCATTTTTTTCCATGGGCACAGGCTAAGGAGAGACAGGTTTCTTCACATTCTACCCTATCTGCATGAGAACAGCCTTCAGGAAGAACGCCGAGACACCACAGAGTTCATATGTAACAGCTTTGGTGTGGGAACCCTGATCAACTGCTCTTGAAGGTTTTGGCTGGCTTCCCAGTCTGCTGGTGTTTCAGTTCTTGGGATGTCCTTGCGCAGGAGTCGGGAGGCGATTTATAGCTTGCGTGTTGGGAAACAGCCTTTCTCTAAATCGGTTTTCCTCGATAACTGGGAAATTTGGAGTCTTCTGGGATTTTGGGGTAGAAAGACTTCAGATGTTTGCTTATTTTTCCTTCTGAAGCAACAAGGCAATACTCCCACTACTTGTATCCTAAGTAGAAAGCATTTCTGTTTTGGAAGGCTGGTTTTTTTTCATACGTTCTGTATAAAAGAAACTAATTTGAACTTTCCTCTCCTCTCAAGCATCCCTGACCAAGCGTATGAATGGAGTGGTTTTTGTTTTAAAAGATTACGGATGATCTTTTTAGTTGTGCTCTAAGAGTGAGGTTCTGGCTGCTAAGAATGCAGTGCTGCTTCCAGGTGCTGACGTGCGGTATCGGCGACGGGTAGCGAGAGACCCCGAGCAGAGGAGAACTTTGCCTAAGACCAGAGCTGATAGCATGAGCCTCCTGGGTCCATTCCAGTCAGCCTGCGTGATACTTCCTCTGGAGTTTCAATCGGATTAGATATTCATCTTCTCTTCCTGTTCCAAACTGTTGTTTAGTGTTGATGTGTCCTCTTAAACCGTTGCCAAGTTCCAGCACAGTGGTGGTGAAGCCAACCCGATGTCTATGCTGGGATGTTTGAACTTCTGGAGACGTTTAACCCTTTGTCTCCTTTGAAATAACTGGGACATAAGCCCCTAAATCCATTGAGTGGCTTGGAGAATCCCAGCGCTGCAGCGACAGAAAGGCCAAGCTCAGGACCCTGCAGCAGCTACAGCCCCACTTCCAGCCTGTTCCCCTCTGCAAGCTGCAGAGTGAGTGTTTATAATCTCTTTGGGAATGCCTGCCGTAAGCAAACTCGCTCCAATGTTTGTGAGGTGCTTCAGAGTGAGGTGCAAGAAATAAAGCTTTTGAATAAGAATAAAAAAACTTGGCTGCTTTTGCCGTGGGGAGGATGAGAAGGGGTCTCTCCCAGGCACGTGGAGCAGCAGCGTGGCTGGAGCAGTGTGACTGGGGAATGAATGAAATGAATGAAGAGAAATGGTAACACTGTGGTGGTTGAAGACAAAGCGAGCGAAAAACCATGCGAATGGTGTCCCGGGCCTGACCCAAGGCCTCTCTAGTCCAGGAGTTCATGCCTTGAAAGGACCCGAAGACAGGCACAGAGTTGCTGCTTTTGCAATGTGCATAAATTCTCAGGTTTTGCAATGTACATAAATTCTGAGTTCTCGGCCAATCCTATGACAAACATTCGGAATGTTTTGCAAATTCTGGACAGAGTGACTATTCTTGAGGAGGGCAATTGTATCAGCTTAGACTGCAAGCCAAATATCCTTCATCCTAGAGCTCAGGAAAGGTCAGGTGGGTGACAGCTCTGGTTATTTGAACACTTTTGTTCCTCGTGGTCTTTTATGAGCTCTTCCCCTGACTGGCACAAGGTATTTCACCAAAACTTTGTGCCTGTCTTGAACAGGGTAGGGAGAAATTTAGGAAGTGCTAAGAGGCAAAAGTCTAGATACCCTATTTGCAAAAAAAAAGAGTATTTGATTTGATAACACATAAGTACTTAACATATCTACTTTTGATAGGTCACCATATACATGACTGGGTAGATAATGATTAATTAATAAACTAGGGCTTACGGGGTGTGGGGGGGTAATTTTTCCCTGGAAATATAAGTGGCAAAAATGTTTCCTGATTTTTTTCGAAAAGGACCAGATTTCTTGTGCTTTTGTTGTTTGTTTTGTAAATCCCTGGAGATACGCTATATACACACACCACCTTTGGTTATCCACACAGATTTCATTTATTTGTGTTTGCCTACTTAGTTCAAACTCATTACTTGCCAGTAAAGTCCTCTGTTGACACAAAAAGACACTGGGGAAATATAATTTTTAAAATTTTTTTTTAACGATAAATTCCTGTATTCATATAAAATGTTTCTCATTGGTAAAACAAAGCAAAGAACCCAGAAACACCAGCATGCAGAAATTCACAGCTGCTCCTGCAGTACGTGTGCCATGACAGGGGACCGTGTAGCCACATAATGAGGGACCTAATACATTTTAATCATCTCGTGCCACCAGCAGCTCAATGACTGTGAAAAACTTTTAAAACTCCTTGTCTGAGAGAACGAGGAGGAATAACTAATAAGCTGTGAAACGTATTTACCTTTAGAACAATAGCCTTTGTTCCTTTACGTTCAAACCTTTGATTCATTGGAAGGATTCTGCTGATTTCTAAGGTGGGGAGTTATAAGTCCAAATGGAATTCAGACGTTAAACTTGTTGAAGGACCTCTATCTGTCCTAGTGCACTAAGATAAACCTAGAAACACAATCAAAGATGTAGAACCCTCCTCCAAATCCTCAACCTTTTGCATGGAAGACACGGCAGCTTTTGCTGGAATTGACGTTTTCGTTCCAAAACAGACTGCAGCCTTCTGTTACTATTGCTTGGGAAGCACTACTGGGGATATACTCTGCTGGAAAGAAAAAAACCCAAAGAGATCTGTGCTAATGTCCCTCTGGTGTCAGTGCGTAAAGTGCTAGCTGTGGACGAAGCTGCTTTACTCCCTTTTTTCCTCAGAAAGACTATAGACTCTTCTGCTTGTTTCTGCATGGCTGCATGAAGAAGTGACCATGGAGAAACGTGTGAGTGGGTTTCACACAGAAATCAGATCCAGGGTCGCTCTCTCCTCTGGCAGATCTGTGATTTGGGGCCAGCTTTGGAGAAATCCTGTCTTCTGCATGTGAGCGTAAGTCACAAAGGGAAGCATTTCGTCAGGAGGCAGATGCTTTTTTTCCACTGGAGTAAATTAAAACAGAAATTAAAGCAGCCTCAAGGTGCAGCCATGTGCTTAGTAACACCTCAGAAAGGCTCAGTGGTCATAAACTCACAGAAAAACTGTTTGGAAAGATCTCAGTAGGCCTCGAATTGAACCATCTACTCAGAGCCAACCTCCAAGTTCTAGATGAAGCCATGCAGGGTATCACTAATAGAGTTTGGAAAAGTCCAAGTTGGAAACTATTTCATAACATCCCTGGTCCCTATTCCAGCACTGAGCCACTGCCATCATAAGGAACTTTTTCCATATGTCCAGGCAGGATTCCCAATTTCATGCCGTTGCCTCCTGTCCTTCCACTGAGCAGCTCGGGGAACTGTCTGCTTCCATCACCTCTCAACCTGTCAGGCAAGTGAAGAGTGTGGTACAGTGTCACCTCATCCTTCCCTTCCTCAGGCTGAACAAGCCCTCAGTGACTTCTTCTCAGGTCCAACCATCTTCGTGGCTTTCTGCTAGGATCCTTCCAGTTTGTTGATGTGCAAATATATCACATCAGATTCCAGAGGGCCCAAATCTGGCCACGGTGTTGGAGTTTCAGCCTCATGAGGGGCTGAGTAGGGGAATAATGGCAATTCTTTCTATGTATAGTCATCCTCTCAAGGTCTGGGTGCTTGCAATCGTTTTGTTTTCTTCTGCCCGTGTAAAAGCTGTGCTGGTCTGTCCGATGGCTGCTCCAGATGGTCTGAGCTGGGCTGTAGGATCTATACTTGAAGGTGGCTTTGATCAGCAGATTGAAGTGCTCCATTAAGGTCACACGCATGGGGTAAGGCCGAGAGCTCTTGTGTAGGCTGAGAGCTCAGAGTGATGATGGTTTGTTGTGAGGCAGGAGAGTCGTGAGAGCTAAGTAAACACAGCAGGGTGAGAGCAGCCCTGTCCTAGGGTTACGTAGGAGAATTCAAAAACATTAAAAAAAAAAAAAGAGATCGGTCTTTCCTTCCCTCTTCTCCTCCCTTGAGTCTCTGGCTGATAGTTTAAATGATTCTTGTTATCCTTCAACATCCTTTTCCAGCTCTCCTCAAAGCTGGAATGAGCACTGGACTTTGAGCATCATTTGGGAAATGTACCCCTGACACAGAGTTTAGATTTTACCAGCAATTAAACATCAGTTTAGTTCAGATCTCTTTTTTTTTTTTTGACTGTGAACCAGGTTTTCTGACTCAGATGGGAGTACCAGAGTGCTGAGGAGAACCTGAGGAGTATTTGATGACCCGTGCCCAAGTTCAGAGCCCCTTTATCCCTGACTGAGGCTCTGTCTCCAGTGCAGTAAGATCAGGAGGATCCTCCTGTAATGAAGAGCTCAGGCTGTGCTGGAGCCAGGCATGCAACTCACTGCTAAGTTTACAGAGAAGAAAGCACTGCCTGCCAAAATTACATGAATTCCACTGGTTTCCTATAGACTAAACCTCATATTCACTAAGTGTGATTACCTCATGCTCACCTCTGCACCCGGGGAGTATACAAGGCCAACAAACAGACAGGCCAAGCCAGGAGAGAGCTTCCTGGTTCCTGAAATCACTTCACTCCCTCAGCGAAACTGCGCGGACAGCGCGTGAGGTGAGGGTGGGGGCACGCGTGGTGACTGGGAGGTCCACGTGTCTTTACTGTGTGGGTCAGGCTCTCGAGCAGGGCCCACAGTGAGGTCTGCTTGCTGAACGTGGTTGTGAGCGAAGAGGCCACCGCCATTGCTTCTCTGAGTAGACCCCCAGCAAATCTGCTGATGGTACAACCTGGGAGGAGCGGCTGACACACCAGAGCTGCACTGCCGTTCAGCAAGAGCTGGACAGGCCCGAGAGTTGAGTGGAGAGGAACCTCGTGAAGTTCAACAAGGGCAAGGGTAGAGTCCTGCATCTGCGGGGGAATAACCCCCTGCACCAGTACAGGGGAGGGGTGACCTGCTGGGAAGCAGCTTTACAGAGAAGGACCTGGGAGTGCTGGTTAACCAGAGCCAGCAGTGTGCTCTTGAGGTCCAGAAGGCCAGTGGTCTCCTGGGGTTCATGAAGAACAGTGTGGATAGCAGGTCAACAGAAAAAACATTTACCTTCCACTAAATAAAACTCACTGTCTTGCTCAGCTGCCCTGAGAGCTTGTCCAGTTACTCTCTGGTGGTGACTGGAGGATGCATGGTCCCTTCACACTCATGACACCAGTTCTGTGATGTTTGGAAGCTGGTCTACCAAGGAAAAGTTGGGTTTCATGGTCTCATTACTTTTTCTGTCTCCCTCCCTCTTAAATGCTGAAGCTGCTCACTGTTCACCAAAGAGAATTCAGCTCTTTTCAAGTTTTGTGATACAAAGAAACTGCACCAATGAGGGAGACACCATAAATGTTCTGGGTCTGGGGTGGTCTCACACCTTGCTAGACACCCAAGAATCCACATGTGAGTGAGGCATTGTGATGTCTCGACCCCAGGCTGTGTCATACAGCAAAATCCATCCCAGTTTCCTTAATTCCAGTGTTCCCAAACTACTGGTTTTGCTTTCACCCGTCTGCCTTCCCTATTGCTCTTAAACGTTTTTGCCACACCCTCCTCCTCTATACTCTTTTCAATCCTTCCTGGAAATATCTCTTAGTCATTAATTAAATCACTTAATGGGAGCATCAAGATAGTTACAGGATATAAGGAGTGATCCTATTACTGTGACCGTTGTCCTGCCTTCCCCCGTCCCCACCCACCCCTTTCAGTTTGGCTCCCCTGGCCTGTCGGATCACGTCTCCGTGGCCGATTACCATTTCAAGGCAAAGACTGTGCCATTGTTTGCCGAGAACCACCCAGGATAGCTGGGGGAGCTCAAGTCGTAATAACTATTATTAATGGTGTGGTAGAGGGTGGAATTTGGCTCCTGGATCCTGTTTGCACGGAGAGCTTTCACGCTGAGCTACGTTGCCGTGCTTACGCAGAGCAGACGGACTTTTCCTCGGGCTTTCACGTTCCTGATCCTGAAAATACTTTTGTCAATGTAGCTTGAAAAGCTCATTGGAAGTGAACTCCTCCTGTCGCCGTGGTGGGTGTGTTGGTCCCTAACTGGATCTGCCGCTGGGTTGACTCGAGCTGGGGTTTGGATGAGCAGCGACATTGGAAGTCCGCTCGGTGAGGGTCGTGCAGAACAAGCGTTATCTTCTTGCTCGTAAAGTGCTTGAGGGTAACTGAGAAGGAGGGAGGCTGAATTAAGACCTAGAGGTGCAGAGGGGGGTGTGTGTGTACCTACCACTGTTCCTCAAGTCTTGCCTACCCCGGCGAGCAAGAATATTTTTAAATAATTGACTTAATTAGCCCAGCCGAACTAGTAATTGTGCAATAAACTGAATGTACAAGCTTTCTTCTAGCAGAATCAAACTGTGGAGACCTTAACTTGGTTAACTGCTTTTCTTTAGTCACCTGCCAAACACGTGACTTGGTTTATATCGGGACTTGATAAAGACATCATTAATACAATGCTAACAAAGTCTTTCTGTGTAAATCAGTAGACCTTCTACTTGGATCGTTTTCATGATTGCCCTCCAGCTCACTTCTTCCTTCAGTGTCTTCACCTCCAGTAATAACTATCCCTTCATTTATCTCTGATTGTTCCCAAGGAAATAAAAAGAGCAGCATCCTTCAGAATCCAAACAAATCAATTACAGTATTGCCTTTTATCAGGTTCTTGTCTAATGTTTACGATTTTAACATTGGATTATTTTTTCCTGATTTTTGAGGTTTGGAATACCAAGTATTCTTTTGTCATCCTTACCATTTTGCAACCCTCAGAATATTTTACGTTTTCTATAGAAAAGCAGCATATCTCACTGTTCAAGTCATCTCTTCAGTAAAATCCAAGGTTTGCAGAGTCAGCTGATGGCAGCTGAAATTTGATTTGAGGTCGTACATCCATTGGGGGAGAGTTTCCTATCAACTGGGACTGGAGCTGAGTCTTTCGACCTCTTTTCCTGACTATGCCTTTAAGTCACTGTCTGGTTCTTGTAATTTAATTAACTTTTTAGCACTTGCCTGCAAAACAAGGCTGATTATTTTATCCTGACAAAGGAGCGTTAAGAAGCTTAATTAAACTGCATCTTTAAAGTACTTTCCTTAATACCCTACAAAAGATGAGCCTGTTAATGTATATCGCATGCATTACATAGAAGTAGCTTTATACCAAGAATATTAAGGGAATGTATGTTCTGGAAGAGGCCTTTGTGTTCATCTCCACTCGTGGCAGTATTTTATGTCACTTCTTGGAGTCAGAAGCTTAAATGTAGTAATAACTTTTTGTGCCTGAAAGCCAAAACTCCACAATTAACAGCAATGTGCAGGTGATAATGAAGCTTGTTCGGTATCCTGTGTCTAGCAGCTGATAACAGGGACAATCTGAGCTGCCTGGTCATAGCTGATGTTTTTGGGAAGGGCAGTGAGGAAGCTAAAATTGTTTAAAAAAAAATAAAAATGATGATGCAGTCACGCAGGAATGCAGTCATCTGAAAAGTACCTGTGATAGATGGGGAAAAAATGCTTCATTCTTCCATAACTCGGTCTCTCTAATGGTTGCCTATGATCAGCATAACACATGTCAAAAACTGAGTTTACGTGGACCAAGACTTGGCAGATTTCCCTGCCAAAGCAACGGCCATCCAGTGATGTGAAGAGCTGGCGAGGTGCTCGGCCTCGCGAGGCAGCCCACACTTAGGTGATAATTTATGGCTACCTGTAATCTCCTCTAAATAGAAACCATTCATGTGCTCACTAGGGAAGCTAGAAACGACCAGACAACGTCGAGTTCAGCCAAACCGAGACTTCATATAACTTTACAAAAGACAAATGCGCTCTGGTACTGACATTAACAATGGTATGGGCTCCTAGAAAGCGTTCGCTTTTAGGGTTTATTTATTTTAGTATTGTTGACTTGTGTAATTTCAGAAACCGGCAGGGCTGAAACACAGAGGTTTAACTCTTGGACTTCGATCCTGTTCATTTAAAGCGTACAAAAAAGGACCGCGCGCCAGCCCGTGTCAGCGCGGTGCCGCGCGGGGTGGTTTGCACGCTCCCATCGGGGAGCTCGCTGCTGGGTCCAAGCGCGCGTGGTCGCGACGTCGTCCGTCAGCGCTGGGGTCTCTGGTGCTGCTGCAGAACCGCCCGCGGACGTGCCCCCGGCCCCGGCATCGCTCGGCCCTTCCCCGCCGCGCTGCTGCCTCCGCTCCGGGAGGTGAAGCGGGTGTTGGCAGGGCAGGTGTGATTCACCCCCTTCCTCAGCACGGGGGCCCTCGGGAAGACCTTGCGCTTTGGGTAGAAAAATCTGGCGACCTTAAACGAGAGCAGGGGTCGAGCTGAGTCCTTCTGATACCGGGGCTGTGCCGCCTTGCATGTGTGAAGTCTTCCAGGACCGGGTCTGAGGCCTTCTGTGAGATCAGATAAGATCCCCGGGGCAGAGGCTGTCAGCAAGGAGTAAGAGAGCTCTGCGTTCGCAGGTCCTCGCTCTCCTCGCTCCACGGTTTAGTATTCCCCTGGCCGGTGGTATGAAGAAGTGGAATGCTGCTGCCTGCCCGTAGCTACACACTGAAGTGAACGGGTCCAGGCTGAGGATCTCGGGCTAGATCTGCCCTTTCCTCGAACCTGCAAGGATCAAGGATTCCTCGTGAAATTCTCTTAATTCTGCGGGTGCTGATGTCTAGTTTTGGTCTGGGCTGTTCTCTGCCTGTCGGGCTGTACGTGCTGTTTATCCCTGCACATCTGTGCAGTTGCACATTATTATTTATGGATGTTCTTCATTAGCCTCCTGAAGAGCGTGTAAGGGGATGAGGGAATGTTTATTCGATAGCCTTCAGGTATCACTGAAACTCAGATCATTAATTCCATTAAGTTTAACCGGTGAGGAAAACTTTATTGTTTCACAGTTCTTTGTGGTTTATTAACTTCTCTTTTGTGGACCAGCAGGTTCAAGTCTTCTCTTCTCTCTCTCTTTTTTTTTTTTTTCTTTTAGAGAAGTTTTCTTTTTTTTTTGTAACTGTAAAGTAATTCCATCTGGAGATGTGAAAACTTCACAGTCTATAAAGCTTACATCCTGCAAACCTCCCTATCCAATATTAAAAACATCTAAAGGAGGGGACGCACCGTTGAAATATTTTGAGTTATGTTTAGGAATGAACACAGGGATTGGATTTGTTCAACAAAACAGGCTGCGGTTTTAGGAATGGGCCAATGACTGAATCTCAGTGCAATAGAAGTACAGAAAATACCTTTTACCGGATAGCGGGATGAAACTAATTCTTTAAAACTCTTAGTAGATAAAGTTAAAGCCACGTGAAAAAGATCTTCAAAGCAGAAGGGACAGTGGCAGCTGCCGCTGCCTTTTGTTAGCGGTGGAAGTCCTTCTCTCCCACCAATGACCTTTGAAAAGGTGCTTTTCCTTGCAAAGGGGAAACATCTGTTTCTCCTGTAAGTTAATACTGAACTCAAGATGCACAGTAGAAACACCTTATCAAGAATAGGATAGAAGCAAAGACTGGAAGACTTGGTTCATGCATCCACAGTGGGAGCAAGGTGATGCTTTCAGATCAAGCTGAAGAATCTTGGGTTGAAATGAAGAAGCACGGGATGTGTATGTGTGTGTATATGGATGCCTAGGTATCTAATTAATAACTGTTTCTAAGGGGTTATGTTTTTGGAAATGGAGTTGTTAGTCTCATACTTATCTAAGATGTCTGAGAGGGTTACGTTGAGTTGAGTACTTGCTTCTTCTTAACTTGCAGACGAATGTTCTAGTTATGCTCCCAAACTCCTCTGTCCTACACCTGCTCTCATCCCACCCATACCGTGTGGCACTCCTGGGGTTCTCCTTTAAAATCAAAATAGAATGCTAAAGTGAACAACTACCTGAAGCAAGTCTACAGAATATCCTAGTTCGTGTGTCAGGCTTCTGTACCTGCTGGCTGAGCAGCGAAAACCGCGGTCTGATGCCACCTGAACACTGCCAGAGGGGTGAAAAAACCCACGTGAGCGCACAGTTGCTTTACTGAAATATCACCATGCCTTTGCTTAAATGCAGGCAGCAGAGTTTTGTGGTTCTTTTATGCCTTAAAGGAAAACCTTGTAACTTGTTTTCCTACATGTTGCCATAACACGCTGTATCTTAGCAATAAATACTGGGTAAATTTAGTGTTATCACAAGAAATTTGTGCTCCAGAGATTTACTGTTCCACTCTCACAGTACCTTTAAACCCCACATCAGTAGTAGGACAGCAATTCCTGGCCTGTGTTAGGACCAATTTACCTCATTTCCTCTGCTTCAGCAAAGTGAGATTGAAGAGGTTAGAAAAATAACAAACACAAAACCGGGAGGAAAGCTATTGCCAACCTCTGCGTGTAACGCTCCCCGAGCCACCCTGCAGAACAAGCCCAAAGGGTTCTGCTCAGCGGAGGTGAGGGGAAATCGCTCTTCTTTTGTAGTGCTAAGCAGGACCCTGTTTAATTCCATGCTTGTCACCGTTGTCACGTCTCATCTGGGTGTCTTTAACATGAAATAAAATACTGCTGTGTTAAGGACCAAAAAAAAAAAAAAGCAGTGGAAAATGCACTCATCTGTGTCCCTCGCTTGTGCCAAAGAATTTTTCATTCCCACCTCAGCTCTAATTTGAAATGTATTAAATAAAAATCTCCAGGAGAGTATCCAGAATAGATAGGCACGTTTAGGTCGGCATACTACTTGGCATTGCCACGGACCTCATCTCTAATTACTAAAGAAATAGCGAGTTAGTGAGTTAAAATACACAGCGACTGTGACCTAAATCATTTCCATTCTGGATCCTGGCCTGAAATAAAGAGGGCTTTTCATTAGCGTGGCACAGATTTAGTGTCGTGGGACATAAGAGTTTGTGCTTCGGAGGAAGTGCGGTCAATGGGCCATTAAGTTTTGAAACAGGAGGCAGGCATCTTCTGATCTCAGCGCTGTTGACAATAAATATTGGGGAATAGCCTAATATAGATTCATGATAGCTATGCCAGAGTCACTCGAATAAACTCGGGTGTGTAACACTCGGAATGCGCACGCACCACCATCGCATAATGGGGGGATCGTTTGCAGGTCCCAGAGGAAAGCTTTCCTTTCAGCCCTGGAAGATGAGAAACCAACTGGGATCTCTAACCCAGCATATAGATTGAATGGCAATTACTTGTATCCTGGGGATTTGCTTTTCCCCTGTTGAAAATCAAATGTTAAAATTAGAAAACGGTTCCTGAATTTTGGCAGTTTCCCATCGAAAAACAAGTAAACAAACCAAACCTCCAAACCCAAGATTTACACCTTCTGCAACCCTTCAGGGGATGCGTGTAAGGAGAAGCCTTACTGGGGCTAGCTGGGGGAAAGGAGATGGTGCAGCACGGGGGGCCCTGGAAGCGGGGCCGGCTCAGTACCGGGGAGGATTTAATGCACCAGGCTCCGTGAATCCCACGGAAGGGCTTTAGGTTGCCACGTTTTGGGCTGTCGTTGTCATCAGTTGTAACCCCACGAGGCCCTATCTGGGCAGCCTGTAGCTTGTCTGCCTGTGTCAGGGAGGGTGAAGAAGCCCTGCAGCCTCCTCCTGCCTCTCTCCGGGCGTGCATCCTGGCTGAGGTGAACCACGCTGAATGCCAGAGAGCTGCTCATTTAAATAGATCTCTATTTTCTGCAAGGTTAGGATGTGCAGGTTTAAAGAGGGCAAGGTCGCACTTGCAGCAAGCTGTGAAAACTCTCATCTGGAGATGGAATGATTAATTTTCCATGTGTTTTTGTGATTTTCATCAGGTTTTTTTTATCTGAATGCTTCAGTTAATGTAGGATTTTTTCCAGTGTCTCCAAAATGGGTGTTCTTTTTCTGTCATTTGAAAGTGCAAGTTGGTGGCTTCAGGTTTGTTCTACAGGACAAACGTATTAAAAAAATAAAGTGTAGTATCCTAGAATGGTTTGGATGGGAAAGGACCTTCAAAGCTCATCTAGTCCAACCTCCCTGCAGGGAGCAGGGCCATCTGCAACTAGAGCAGGGTGCTCAGAGCCCCATCCAGCCTCGCCTGGAATAGTGCCAGGGATGGGAATGAATAAGGGTACCTAGTCTCAAACAGATAGAATCTGAATTTTTGGAATTGGTGTCATTAAACACTTAAATACAGTGCGTAACTCTGTGGCAGGTTTTTGATAGGCTCTAGACCAGCCATCTGTTCAAGTCTTAAGACCAGCCTCCATCTTCCGTGAAACTCGTTGCTTTGTTCACTGTGGATTTTGCCACTTCTGCAACAAAAAAGCTTCTGTGGAGAGCAGTTTGCCTCATTAGGCTCTGCAGCCAGAGCATCCTAGGAGCAGGTCCCATGGAAAACCAGCGCGTTATCCTGTCATTAGCCCGTGTCATAACGTACACACTCCGAGAGGTCACACAGAGGCTGAGCAAGCAAAGGCAGCCTTCTTTCTGTGCTTTCCTCAGGTTTGACTCTGCAGCCTTCACGGCCTTTTCTCGGTTTCTCTACACATCTGCAGCAGGCAGACTCCTCCTTTGCTACCTGAGCAGAGGCACCACTGGTAGCAAGGCTCCAGGAGCGACCTGCACGGGCACGGACTGCAGGCCAGCCTGGCTGGGAATTCCTCTCTGTGGTTGCCAGCCTCGGGCTGGAAGGACCATACACGTCTGCTGCTCCGACACGTGAGAGCTGCTTGGCAATGGAGCGTGGTCTGCCAGAAAGGAATCGGTGGAGGTTTTAGCAGTCAAAGTACCACTGTCTCTGAAATGTAGATACAGGTACTTTCCTAAATAAGTTTGGGCTGACTTATTTAAGACCAGGAGAAAGTGGGTGCCTGCCACAAAACCCTGCCTGTCTCATCCCCAGGCAAACTGATGAATCCTGGAGGTGTGAAGCCACCTTAGAGGAACTCTTGTGACCATTTTGACCCGAGGACATGACAATTGTTTTTTCCTATACTCCTTTTCGGTGACAATTTGGGTTTAAATGACTGTAAACAGTTCAACGAGAAGCAGACCCTTGCTTGGAAGACCACAACTCAAATGTTGAAAGTAATCAAATAACAATCAGTTGGAAACAGCATTTTACAGGTCGAGCAATGATAGTAGTGGGTTGCAGGGAGAGCCCGATCTACAGGGATTCTGAGCTGGTTAAAAAATTCACTGGAGCAGTCAGAACTCTGGTTAGGGGGCGTCTGGATGTACTTTGGAAAAGTTTGATCTAGTAGTTGTGTGAAAAAGCTGACTGGATTTGAAAAGGGCTCTTGTCCTCTCTTGACTGAAGTTTCATGACAGTAAATTTTTTGCCAAAAGAACAGGTAAGGTAAACAAAGCAGCAACAAGAGCCGGTAGCACTTGGAAGTGAAGGATAAAATTTCTCTGGCTTAAAGAAACTAAAAATGCTGTTTTATGGGCTGTTCATCCAGCTTCCACCTTGCAGAAGTCAGAGCCGGGGTGCCCACTGAACCTGTCCCTCGCAGCTCGTCGTCCGACGGGCAGTGCTGTGTCAGCTCTGGGCTGTCCTGCTGCTCCCTGGCTCTGCTGCTCCTTACACTGTAAGCAACACTCTGAGGGGAGCATGAAGCTTTATATACATAAATACATACATACATAGACACACACACATATGGATGTGAGTTGAGATATATATATGTACGTAAAAAAGACAAAAAACCCCTACATCTTGATCAATTTATGATTATTTCTACTGGTTATTTAAGTCTCCAAGAATGCAAAGCTGCTACTCCGTTAAATTATGTTCAAGTCTGGCTTTCTTCAGGCCTGGTTTTGCCTGGCAGCCATCCCTCACCTAGGTAGGCCCCATGGGAGGGATGTGCTCACTACGTGTACGTCTGGGTGAAGCGGCCAGTCAGGTGTGGAGTCTTTGGGTTTTATTTTAAAACCTCTTAAGTGGATGAAATTTTCTGACCTACTTAAGCCAAATGAGGAAAGAGAGTACTATGTGCAGGCTGAGCTTCTCCGTGATGCAGTGGGCTCCCAGAAACCCTCTGTATACAGCCATAGAATCATAGAACAGTTTGGGTTGGAAGGGACCTTAAAGATCATCCAGTTCCAGCCACCCTCCCACTAGACCAGGTTGCTCAAAGCCCTGTCTGACCTGGCCTTGAACACCTCCAGGGATGAGACATCCACAACTTCATCACAGATAGGAGCTCGGGGTATGGCTCGGGCTGTGAGTCCGTGAGCACAAGTGCTCCAGCTGCTCTTCACTCGAGAGCCCGAACGCTGGGAGGTTGTCCAGCCACTCACGAAGCATCTGGCTTACTGTGCGTGGCAGCGAGTGGAGGCAGGACACAGCTTTTATCTGGACCTGGTTCACGCAGCCTTCTCAGAAATGCGATGGCTCGGAGGAGGTTGGCACATCTGATTTGGAACTATTTACTGCTTTAGTCCATGCCTTGTACATTTGTGGCTGGGCTGCTCTGGGTTTGTATGGAGGAGCTGCTCTCTGCTTCCAGTGCAGCACAGGGACTCCAGGCCAATGTTTACCAGATGCTGGGTGAGCAAAAGTTACCGTAAAAATCATGTTCTACAGGGTTGGAGGAATTATTTTATGGGGCTGGAGAAATACTGTGGCTCCCTCAGCATACCACTAGCAGAAGTTTTTAATTCTAGTCAGTAAGTAAACCTGAAGATGGAGGGGAAGGGTGCCTACGATGCCAGCAGGATCCCCCCACCTGTGTGAGCAGCATCGCTCTCCATTTCTGGGCTGAGTTTACTGGCAGGAATGAGGAGACTATAGCATCCCATTTGCCTCTGAACTATCAAAACACGTGCCTTGATAAAGTGACTGAAACTCAGCTGCGGGAACGATCCCCCTCTTTGGTGACCATCCCTAGTGTCACAGTGACAGCTCGTCTGGCCTGTGTAGCAGTGGTCATTTCTAGTACTTTCGCTCTACACTCCAGCTACCTTCCTCGTGCTGCAAAGTATGGCAAGGTTATTTTTTTATATATGTGAGCTTCTCGGGTTGTGCCACACTGTTGAAAAATGTTGAAAACAGAGCTGTAAGGCATTAGCTGTGCAGCTGTTCTAACAAAGTCTCCTGGACTTTGCCCATTTAAATCTTTTTTTACTCAGGAAAACACTGATGCTAATGGGAATTAAAAAACTGAAGTCAGGAGAGTTTGTCTAAGTAAGGGCTAAGTTGGAGGGAAGAGCCAAAATTTGCAAGCAAAAATTTTGCTTGGCTACAGCAGCGTATAATGGCATCGTGTGGGGATGTGGCACCTGGAAGCGCGTCCTGAGAGGAAAATGCAGAACACCAGCTCCCCCAGCCAGGCCTGCTGAATTGCTTTGATGGTGGAAGGCACCAGGCAGCTCACAGAGCATGGGAATGCTGCTGCTCAGTTCCAGCTTTGGATTTTGGAAGTGGATTCACCTCAGATTCTGTTTCCATGCTCGAGTCGATCGCAGGATTCTGGTTTGGTACCGGCTGCAAAGATGAGGGAAATGTTTTTGAGACAGCTCTGGCACTAGAAAACAAGACAAGGACGAAACCTGTACTTGAAAAATGAGGGTTAGTGGCAGTTTAAAGCTTCTCACGTTTACCCATTTTCAGTCTTGTGCCTGTCAGTGAAGACAGTTGGTGCTGTGGCAGGGTAGGAGCTTCCTGGCTCTCTGTCCTGTTCCAAATCACCAGGAGGCATTTTGCAGAGCGGGCTCTGCACAAGCAGCCTGGCTGGGGAGCTGAAAATCTGCACCCTTCTCACATGCCAGTGGGTAACCCGGCCCTACCCTCTGTGGGACACTGCAGGTCGTGTGACACAGAACTGTTACCTGCGTGTACCGTGGGGTTGCGGTCAAGGAGAGCCTTCCACTCCACGACAGGCAGACAGCTGCAGACTCTTTCCCCTTCCCGAAACTCAGGGGCCATGTGCACATGCCTGGCAGGAGGATGAGCGCTGCCTGGTGCCCTTGCTTCCAAAGCTGGAGACAGAAGTGGTGTGGGTGCCAGGATGAATCGCTTGGAGAATGGCTGCAGCTTCTTCTGCATCTCCTGCCTTCCAGGGTGTCCATACCCTGCACATGACCTGGGAAAAGATAAACTTGGGGAACATCTTGCAGAACTGGCCGGGGAGGAAACTTAGAGTGCCTGGCTGAGAGCTGCCTGGGGGCTGCCTGCTGATCTTTCAGGTTTTGGAACAACAAATTCACCTTCAAAATTTGAAAACTGAGAGTGTGTTTCAACCCAGGGTGTTTCGGTGCTTCTATGGAAAATAATTTTATACTCACAGTATTGATATGTTTGGAGCTCTGTGCAAAGAGTTAAGTTATTGTATATTTTAGTTTTTTAATTGACTCCATATCTGCTGGCAGCAGAATAGACATTGATCTGCTTTTTTCCTTTGCTTTATTTAGGAAAATACAGCACATAGTGTTTACTCTATCTCCATACAGCATTGCTTTGTAGGGTGAAAGTGAGGGCGAGACCACAGTGAAGAATTCCCTCATTGTCAATTTTAAAGGCTTCATAATAAATGGTAGGCTTTTTTGGATGGGAATCAGAAATGTTTTCATGGCAGTGTTTTGCTTAACTTTTTGTATTCAGATGGGATTTTACAAAAGCTTTTAAATTTGCTGGGTTGATCATTTAAACATCTCCTTCTGGGCACCGACTACTTGATCAGATTACTCAGTGACACCCTACCTGACATCTACTAAGAAAGGATTTGAAAGATCAGGTCAGTGAGTGGAAACTGGAATTTATCTTTAGTGGCAATAAGCATCCTTCCCCTGGGGACAGCATCCGGGCTGCCTTTCAGTGGGAGACGATGGGGAGCTGGAGCCGTAATTCTGCCTGGTGGGAGGCAGAACAGTCTCTGCACTGGGGTTCTGGCTGAGAAAGGACTACGGCATTGAGTCCAGCCTCAGAGGGCAGTGGAATGGACACCCAGAGCTGATCTATTCCACAGATACCGGCTGAACTGTCTACTGAAGCTGATTTGCATTGGGCCAGGCCGAAAACATTGATAAGACTTTGTGACTTTCCCTTTTGAATTCAACTTCTGTAATTGCAAAGCTCCGTTCCTCCAGGATCCTTAGCAAGATCCTACTGGTTTCTGTAAAGAAATAATGTTTTGTGTCACATATGGACTGCTCACACAGCAGTATTATATTGATTTTCTTTTTCCCATTGATGACTTTTTCCATATTCCCCTAAGCTTGAGGCAATACCAGCTTGTCAGTCCCCTCGCAACTACAGATTTGCTAGCAGTCATGCAAGCCTTTGAAGGGTTACTCTTGGTTTCCTCTGAAAACTGGCCAGGCCCTTTGTTTGTTTTTCCTCTTGCTTTTTTTTTTTTTTTGTAGTGCTTTGTTCTTGGAGGTCTCCATGCCTATCGCAGCCTTCCCTGTGAACATTGTATCCCAACAACTTCTGCAGCGTCGCTCAGAAAATGTGCTTTGGCACAGGGCTGTCTCGCTCCACGTGGTCAGTACTTGTCCGCTGAAGAATGTCGTGAGGAGTGAAAAGCTTTGAGTAGAGGAACCTCTTTGGAAGGCGTTTGTATTTTCCTCCGCTGTAACAGCACCAAGCAAGAGCGTGTGATCTTTGTGATTGATGAGCAGCCGAGGTATTGATGCCTTTTTCTGTGAAGTCACTGCTGAGTTCATGCGTCTCCGAGAATGACCGCTTGTTGCGACGCGTATTTCTTTCACTTCTCTTTTAAATGGCAAAACTTCCTTTGAAAAAAGAAACCTCCTTACCCTCAATGCTCTGCAAACCACCCACAGAGCCTCTCGGTATACTGGGAGGGTTGCTGGGGTCCGTTTGTTTATGTTCACCGGGATCACTAACAGTCGCAGAGCTGTTTGGCTTGCGCTGCTGAAAGACGTCCTGGAGATCTGTTTTATCATCTCGGCACCATCCACTGCTTTCGTTCTTTCAATCCTCTTGCAGAATATCCCAGGAGTGGCAGGACATGTCCTGCATAGGGGGATTTTTATTAGGCAGCACTTTGCTCAGGAGGTTTTGATGTACTCCCAGAGTTACTGGTCGAGTAGCACTGGCGTGCTCCCAGTTCTGGGGTGAACTGGGCGCATCCCCGTTTACTGCCTTTAACCGTTAGCTTGGGCTGCACGTTTGTGAAGCCCATTTTTTGCAATTTCTCCGTTTGCCTCGTGGTTTGGAAGTTCTCCTTCACTGTTGCATTTCCAGTTTTAACCCTGGGGACTGGTGCAGGCAAGACTTTAGTTGTCAAAAAGCTTACTAGGTCTGCTTCAGGGAACATCCTCGATCATAGTCTGTTTGTGCCAACCTGCTGGTCATCATCCTCCAACATCCCGCTGATTTTGTGGCAGAGGAATCCCAGGGGGTTATCCAGCTACTTCAGAACCTGAAATATATCTATTAAGCCCATAGGTTTAATAATGCAAATGCTTCAGACTCTCTCCCCACCTCTTCCCTTTCCTCGTGGCCATGAGTTTGGGGTTTCCTTTCCTTCTGAAGAAGCTTTGGGGCAGAGGGTGGTCAGTAGTAATGCGAGTCACTGAAGGTCGTATTGTTTATGCTTGCTTTGCTATTAGATAGGATTCTTTGCTTTGTATCTTTTCCTCACCCCATGAGATATGTTTTTCTCTTCTCCGTGAACGAGTGTTTTCCCTTCCCTGGCATAGAAATAATATACTCAAGCATGCTTCAGTACAGGAAATCCTATATCCAGCGCGGGGAGGAAAGGCCTTAATCAGTCAAAATTCCATTGTGTTTATATCAATCCTGACCCTCGGTGTCGTTTGGACAAAGCTTTTTAGTCTGGGCCCCAGGCACCGATTGGTGCTGGCAGTTCACAGCGATGTCACTCCAAGTCCCCAGGCCCGTGTGGGCCTGATTTCTGCTCCCTGAGTTATTCCTGACGGAGGTTGCCTGGCCTTTCTACGGGAGATAAGGGGCAAGTACGCGGGGAGCTCCTCTTAATTGCAAGCTTTTCCCTTCTTTGGAGAAGAGGTTAATCCCCCAGCATTTCCTGAGCATGAAAAGCTTTCCTAAGAGAAAAGAGGAAAATTTAGGAGACTTTGTGATCTATTTCACAATCCCTATCCCTATTTTCTATCCCATGCTCCAAGCTGGCTGCATCATGAGCTCACGGTGATGGTTTGGTCTAGAGGGAGAGAGCCTGGTGAGATACTGGTCCTCTCTGAGGTCTCTCTGCTGCGTGCCAGGAGCAAAGGTCTGTGGTGGCACCCAGAGCATTTAAATCCGGAGGAAACTTCTAACCTGCCTTGGCCCCTTATTGCAAGGTTCAAATAGAGAATTGACACTCGGTAGAAAAAGCCCTGCACAAACAAACATTCCAGCAGCACCCTTCCTTTGGCTTTCAATGTGTTTTTTATCAGGCTTTGAATTAAACCACTGTCCAATTATTTGAAGGCATGATTTTCAGGAGTCATCCAAAAAAATAATTAATGGCAACTCAATGCATTCTCTGGGACTGGAAGGAGAGACTCTTGCAGCTTTATCTTAAAGAGACAGCTCAGTGCAACTCGCTCGTGGGCATCCGAGCAGCACGTGTGTAACAAGCTGCTGGGCAGGAGGGCCAGCCTGGGCAGGGGGCCTGGGTCCCATGTCTGGCCCCTCTGGCCCTCTGTGAGGTGGGAAAGGTGACCAGGGGACACGATGGAGGTGCAGAATGCGTGCTGGCTGTCCGCTGCCTCCTAGCCTGGTGCTGGGGTTGGGGTCGGAGCAAATCCCTGTGGGGTCTGCGGGCAGCGAGCAGAGGCCTCTGCCTTATTTTCCCCTCCTTTCCCCCTCCAGCATTCCCCAGGGCTCCTTTCTGGCTGCAGGAGGACCGGGCTCCACCGAGCACCCGGCCACGGCTCTGCCTGAAATGCTTCCTGCAAGCTCCTTCCATCGCTGCTCTTCGCCAGAGAGAAGGCCGGGGTGGGCTGCTTGGGACTGTCCCATTGCTCGCCCCGGGAGCTGCTGGGAGCTTTGCTCTGTCCCTCTCCCGTGCGTTCCCACACATGGCATCTGAGGACGCTCTCTCTTTGTTTAACATTTTCATCCCGTAGGTAACAGAGGAAAGTAAGTCATCTCACCAGCACTTTTATGCACGTTTAATTAAAGCCGTGCATTCACGACAGGAAACGAGAGCCAATATTTGACCTCTGAAATACCTACACAATTGATATATAGCTTTTTCTTACCTCACCTCGTGTTTGTGTGTGAGGTACCATGTCAGGCTATTCCCAACAAGATGCAACGCTTCGTTATATGCTAGGCATTTAAAATAACAAACTATTTTCTCTTAATAGTCAGGGGTATCTGCTGTAATTCTTGGACTGGGAAATGGGCTGTCCGGAATATTTTAGATGCAGATGGCAATAGTTCAGGGACTAGTATTATTGTTATTTTTTGCCAAATAACCAAATTAACATTGAGTAGTTTGGCTTGATGCTGAAAAAATTCACTTTTGGAAGTGTATTAGGTTGGTTTTTTTTTCCTTCCAAGTCCTGGCACTAGTTGCAAGGGCCTCAACATTGGAAGCAATAGATTTGGATGGTCTTCAAAGAACACTGCTGTGGTTCTGCCGTTTTTAACTTTTTACCTTGCTGTTCTTTCTCCCCACCTCTTCCCTGGGGAATTGAAGGTAAATGATTGATACTCTGTCTCTCCTGCTCACTTTCTTTTTTTAAATCTCTTTTGGCTAGACTTCTCCAATGTAGAAATATTTACCAAAAGGAAAATCACAAGGGTGGGGGAATGGAGAGCAAAAAGGGAATTGAGAAATAAAACATAAACATTCAGCAGTCCGGGATGGTGACTTTGTTGGGGAGAGAGGCCGAATTGTTTGTAGAACTTAATGAGATTTAGGATTAGATTTCCTGTATCAGTGGGCAGCCGCTGGGGAAAAGTAAATTCACTGCACTTAACGTACTTTGCAAGAGAGGCATTTATCTTAGGTTGTTTGCATACGGCTATACCTAAAGGGTCCCAGCCTCGCTAGGTGCCTGCCCCTGAAGAAATTCCACTCTAAAACAGACAAAGAAGAAAAGAGACTGCTCCAGGAAACAGGAGCCTGGAGAAGGGCGGACACTTGCCCAGACCTGCCCGGGAGATAGCGGGGGCCGGGGCCGAGGTGGCCGTTCCCGCAGCCTGGCGAGCCCAGCGCTTGCCACGCTGCCTGTGCGGGGAAGGCAAAGGGAACGATCAGCGGGCTGCCCAGTGGCATCCCCCCAAAGTACAGCTAGATGTGTTTCCTGGGGAGTGCTTATAGGTGGGGTGAAAGAGATGGGAGCAAGTTTCTATCTGTTTTGTTCCGACTTTTCTATCAGTCTGAGAGCCAAATAGTTACTCTGGTTTGCAGTTGTATGGGACCAGTTTTATGTGTCAAAGAGACTGAATCTATAGGAATTTTTTCAGTTCCCAGAAGGTGACTTTGCAGGTACATAATTAAATTTTTCCTTTTTTACTTTTTTTTCCACTGGACAGGTGTCCATTTTTCAGCTCAGATAAAATACCCAGATTTACAGCTGTCCTTCTCGAGCTTCCTTGTAGGGACCAAAGCATTTGGGTCCAGGAACTGACAGGACATCTCACCTAGTCCCGTTTTCAGTCGAAATTGTCCTGTACCACATCCTGACTCTGGGTAGAATCAGTCTCCAAGAAGTAGTCTTTTCCTAGCCAAAAATCTTCAATGCTTACATTTGGGGTGAGCTTTGGGTGAAATTTTTTTTGGCATGGTTCTCTGTTTTTGTGGTTTACATCGATTGTTAGGTTCAGAGAATCTTCTAGAAATGAATTTGCAGGGCAGAAGTTGGGTCTGTAAGAGAAGGATGTGCATCCCCACACAGCGGGCACGGCATTGTTAGCTCTTCAGAGGTTGTAAGTCTGGGGAACCACTGAGGGCTGTGACCTGTCATCTGGCCTTGTCCCCCTTGGAAAGCCATCTGAGACACCTCTGCCTGCTGCTGCTGCTGGCACCCTGCCTTGGAGGAGCTCTCCCAGTACGTGGGGGGGCTGCACCCACACAAGGCTCCACTTAACCTCAGGCCAAGCTGAGTTTCTCAGGAGGTTCCCTGCAAGGCTGAGCAAGCACAATACTCTCTAGGGTGAAGCTGTAAGTTCTAATTCTTCAAAACTAGGTTGCATTTTTTTTTCCATCCAGGCCAATGGCTTTGGAGGCTTACCTGAGGCAGCCTGACCTAGCAGGCTGAGCACTGCTGTGGAAATCAGGTAGCTGTGAATTCTGATTCCCTCACCGGCTCCTTGAAAGACTGTAGACAAATCACGAGTCACTCTGACTTGGGTTTTTTTATAGTTACACAAATATACATATTTTTTCCTTTTCTCCTTCTAAGCCACATATCACACTCTTGCGTCTTGGCGTCAACGAAGGTTCTGTTTTTCACATCAGCCTATGAAAAAAAATCTTGCCAGATCAACTCTGGCGGCTGTCAGCAGCCTAAGGTGCAGGAAATTCTTCCTTCAGGAAACCTGGCTCGATGAAATGTCATCTCTGACGTTGAGGTAGATTTGCAGAAGGTCCAGTAAAAGGGGGGCAGAGCAGATCTTGTACATCTTCATTGCCAGCTGAAGATATGACCCTGGTGCTGAGTGCGTTGTTGAAGCGTTTAGACCTCTGGCTGGGGAAGGAGGATGGGAGGGTGACTGATGTTTGATTCTTAGGGGGACAGTTTCCTCCTCCTTGCCTCTGCCTGGGCCTTTTTGCCAGCCTCTATCAGAACTCCTCTGCTTTCACTTGCAAGAGTAAGTGGAGTCATGGCTCTTGTTTCCATGCACGACAACCGGAGTCAGCTGCTTTGGAAAAGGCTCTACCTGCCATCGGCCAAGGTGCTGAGGAGTTGTATTCCTCCTCCATCCCCGAGCTGAAGGAGCTCTGAGAGCAGCGAGGTGCATCTAAGGCCCAGCTTCTGCTGGGCCAAGGGACTGATACCCCACACTTAGCACAGGCCTTGTTAAGAACACGCACACATTTTAATCCTCAGCAAAGCTGTACCAGGCCGTTGTCATTCCATTGTGCTAAATACCTTGTTTGGGTTTTTTCAGCTAACCTCTGCTTCCCTTTGTGATACAGATCCCTTTTCAAACAATCCTCCCTCCGCCGCCAAAATAAAATTCTCCCTGAGACTTAATAACATTTTTTAATATATACGCATAAAACAAATTTCCTTCCCCATCCATTTGTGTGGTTTTTCAAATCATTAAGGGAGTTTCCTCATTCTGTGATGTCAAGAGTCACCCAGATCAAAGCCTTTACTGATATTACAATTAAGCGCTCTGCACCATTAAATTCACTTTCCACACTGTAATTTTTATAATAGGTCAGGAAGGAGCTTCATGGTTTGATTTCATTCCAGCCATGGCGCCAGATTCTGATTTCTCATTAGGTCTTACACCATGGTTTGTGAAATACTCGAGTTAACAAGGAGTCTGAATTAATATTGGCCTGGCATCCGTCCAGCTGAGTTGTGCTCAGCGGACGTGCAAGCGCATGAGATGACAGGGAAATGACATGTTATGGTCAAGGAGAGAGCAACAGCCTCGAGATAAGAAGGAGGCGATCCCTCTCGCTTCCCCCAGAATGCATTCCTGGGTAAGCCAAGGTTGTGCGTAGAAGCTTCTAGCAGTTCTTCATCTCTGCATTGAAAGTGTAACACTGAGAAACTCAACTCGAGGGGAGAGAAAGAAACTGAAAGTGGATCTTGCTGCAGGGAGGGAGAGGCAAGGTGGTTGTCTTTCTTTATGGAGTCATAATGGGACAGTTTGAAGTGGCCTTCCTTGCAGGTGTCTGGAGGGAGAGTGAAGTGCTCTCAGAATGAAAGGGTCACTGGACCACCTTAGATTAGGACAGAATAAAATCCAGGTGTTTGTTCTCTCTACGAGGGGAGGAAGGAAAGGGACAAATCCTGCGTGTGTACATGGATGTGCTCCCCGTTCCCGTTGCTGTTGATGGGAACTGGGTGAGTGCAGGAACCTGGAGTCTGAGTACATCAGTGCTGTTGAGAACCTGCCAGGCTGAGGAGTGTTGATGACAGCAGGTACCAGCCTCACTGAGAACTGGTGTCCTGCCCTCCGACAGCAGAATGTATTGCTGGTGAGTTCGCGATCTGGCCCTGCGTGATTTTCTCTGCATAGCACAATAACTAACACTGGGTGGGCGTTTCTTGAGAACTATTCAAGCAAATGTCAGAAAAACCCCCTCGATCCAAAGAGAGCGTTTTCAGGCAAATATTTGGAGATACATAAGCTCCGCTTCTGCCTGGAGCCACAGAGCCGAGCGCTGCGGTCCTGCCAGCTCTGAGGCACCCGCCTGGGAGTCCTGCTGGGTAATTTGTAACAGATGACATTCAGTACCTGAGTTTCTGGGGAGAGTCACATGGAGGAGGAAAGGGGGGGAATAGTCGATCAAGTTGAGAGCCAGTGATAAGTGTAGACAAACTCGTTCTGAACCTGCAGCACGTGCCACCACCTCATCTAATGCCTTCTGCTGAGCCAGGACGCGGACTTGGTTCTGCACCAACAAGATTTACGGCCTGACCATTTGGGGTTAGAGCTGCAAATATTGTGCTGAGCTATGAATCCTGAGGTTTTTTTTCCTAAAGTGTTGTCTAATGTGATTTTCCTGGAAGATCCCTCCATGAGCATCCCCATTCCAGATGCAGTTTCCAACTGCCACCAGACAGCTACCGAGTTGGGATCATGACAGATGATGGCTGTCACAGAGCATCACTCCATTACACGTCATGTCTTTCCCCACCCCGGTTCTGAAAGAGCTGTCTGTGAACAGCCAGCAGATAAAAGGGCTGTACTGGGCTGCAGGTGTAACTGCAGTGGCTGGAATTTGTTGTACTGGCAGCCTGCTTACGGGCACTTTGCATCGCGATGGTGGGGAATGGTTTGGGCCGGAAGGGACCTCTAAAAGTCTTCTAGTCCGACCCCCCTGCAGTGAGCAGGGGCATCCTCAACTAGGTCAGGTTACTCAGAGCCTCGTCGAGCCTCACCTTGAATCATCTCCAGGGATGGGGCCTTAACTACCTCCCTGGGCAACCTGTTTCAGTGTTCCACCACCCTCATGGTAAAGAACTTGTTTCTAACATCCAATCTAAGCCTGCTCTTCTCTAGTTTAAAGCCATTGCCCCTCATCCTGTGTCATCTACCTGTATTGCAGATTTTTGGGGCTAGGATGAGGACTCAGGAGCTTTCATAAGGAGAACACAGTGACACCACCCAAAGTGTCAGACTTTTGGGAACTACCCATCTCCCTTGGTGGGCCAGTTCTGGCCTCTGCACACCTGGTCCATGAGACCTGGGGGCACGGCTCAGAGCTGAGAGTCATTTCCACAATGGGCAGAACCAAGACCCAGATTTACACACTTCTTCTTTGGCATTGGAAATCTGGTCCCAGCTTTGAAGGAGTTTGAAGCCACTTCTGCTGCTAGGAGCCTTGGGGACTCAAATTCATGATATTGCCAATAAAATCAGGTTTGTTTTTACACACCCTGAGTTCATAAACCAAAAAAGGAGATACAGCCGTAACTAAGATGAGTTACTTTTGGCAGACATAACATGGATAATAGTCTTAATTCAGTTTTGGTGATACTCTTGAAGACTTAATAATCCAAGGCTAATTTAGCGTGAGCAGCTACCGAGCACAAGACCCAGCTTGTTGGTGGATCCAAGCCATGCTGACCGGCTCCATTGGGCGCGTAGGATCTGGGCATGAGTAACAGCTACTGCTCTGCCCCAGGAGAGCCCAGCCTCCCAGTGCCATGGTGGGGGAACGGGAGTCAGGGGGCAAGAGAACGTGTCTCAGGCAGGACACGCAGGCCTGTACATGTGGCTGCATTTACCGCTCTCCTTTCCAGCCCTCTCTCTCTGCAAGTAAACCTCAGTGGAGGGAAGAGGGACCGTTGAATACCTGTATGGTGGTGTAACTCCCCAGTAAACCTGCAGTACTGCTGAAACACCTCGCTTCCTGCAGCACTTTCTCAGGGGTTGCTCAGACAGGGCTTCCTGCCTCCTCCCTCGATTACCTTGTCCCTGAAGTGCGGGGCTCCTCCAAGCACGTGCTGGGGCTCTCCCCGACTTCTGAGCAAAGAGCAAGTCTTCAAAGCAAGAGCCCGGCAGTAAAATTTCTCTCTAGTGTCCAAATTTCTGTTTGGCCAGAGGCCAGATGCCAAGGTGTGGCATTGCTAGTTTTGCTTGCCAGCAGCAGAAAGAATTTCTCCAGCGCTACTGAGAAATCTCAGCAGGTTCATTCCGACGTGATCTTCCTGGGGCAGAAAGCAGAAGTGGTGGTTCCTCGAGCTGTCTAGGAAGAAGAGGGTTTTGCTGGAATACCTGCGTCGTGTCAAGACTTCACTGCAGCTCTTTGCTTTTTCTTGGGGCTCGTTTGGCATCTGGGTTAAATCAGAGGCGTCTCAGCTGCAAACGGGGACCGGAGGTGCGGGCGGCACAGGACAGAGCCTGTCACTGAGCCACCTCAGTACACCCGTTACCCATCGCCCCCGGGATCAGTCCTCGGCTGTGCTTTGGGAGGGTGTGCAGGGGTGATGGGAGAGGGAACGTGGCCCTGGTTCCCCTGCCCGGTTTCAGGTTGAAGTCTGAGCATTTTGGAGTGGTTTGCTGTGCCTTGGGAGTGAGCTCAAGAAGCTGAAGCAAGGGTGGTTCAGGCTGCTGAATCTGTGGTCCCGGTCAGGAACTGTAATACATTGCAGGCTTGATAGCAGCTCACTAGCACTTTCAAACAAAAACCTCTTTTCTTTCCTACCCTCTAACAGAAATCCCCTGGAAACTGCAGAACTGCCTTCTATCTTTTTTTTTATTTCCCCACCCCCCGACTGCACATTCCTGCAAAAAGTAGGATGAAACTCCCTCTCTTTTAGGCAAAATATTTTGCAATTTTCCAATGACTTTGCCAATAAGAAAATTATTACCCATATATCATGGGAAATGCCTGCTTTCTCACAAGGCTGTAATGTTAAACTATCACCAGTAAAAGACTGTGCTGGCTGCAAGTTTGGCAGGAACACGAAGATCTTCTGGTATGGTACATTACATGAACTATTGACTTGAGAATGCCAAAAACTTCACCCCATCTTAAACGAGCTCCATTTTTTAAAATAAATCAGCATATGAACTGGATGTGTTTATTCCAGAAGAGTATCGGCCTCTGTACCGAGTTTACATCACTGCCATTTTTATAGGAGGAATCAATCTGGAGTTAACGGTTGAATTGCTTAATCATCTCATCAAAGAGTCTGGTTGGATCCTGCAGTCCAAGGGTGACCATTTTGCAACGAAGTGTTAATATTGTCTTGACTAAAAGTGTCCCTTTCCCTGGCTAGTTAATGGTATGTGCATGCCAGGAGCTATTCATTATGGATGAAGAATGGGTTTGTGGTTAAAGTACTGGCCTGTGTTGTGGGAGATCTGAGTCCAGTCCCAGATTCTTCTTCGATTTCCCTGTGTGAGTATGAGCGAGTCGTTTAATCTTTCAGTGCCTCGATTCTTCTTTGGTAAAATGGGAATAATCCTATTTCTTTTTCTTCCACCCTTCACTTTTACAGTATTTGTTTTCCCTGTTGCCTGCTCCTCACACCTGTCGGGCATAGAAAGCAGGCCAGCCACGGGAGTGTTAAAACATTACAAAACCAGGAATAATAATTTAGCATTTCACTTAATTTTTCCTATTCCCATTGTAAGCTGAGGAAGATAAGGAAAGCCCGATGGCAGTGCTGTCTGTTTGTACGCAGTGACCTACTTGTCCCAGAAAGCAGCGTGGCCAAGAAATTGAAACAAGAGCTTGTGAAGTGCCATTGCAAATAAATCTGCTCAACTTCCCCTCTGTCAAAGGCATCTCACTCTAGGGAAGGCCACTGGGAGTCATTAATTGTATAATGGATATACTTGATTCTTTCAGAGGGCTGTTTTCCCGAAGATTAAAGCAATTATGAGCAAAGTGGTTTGAAAAGAAAAAAAAACCACCACCACCAAAACACCACACCACCCGAAACCAAACAGTGTGAATGATAATTGGGAAGGATTTAAGAGAACTTCAGTAGATGCTGTACAAGTCACAGTTCTGCAGTTGTGGGAGAAGGCTTTGTGAAGCAAACACCCCCTTCTGCTCCTTCAGCCCCGAGTAAAAGGGAAACGAAAGCTACCGCACAAATACCGCATGGAAAAGTGCACTTGCATATAGATGAATGGAAATAAAAGGCAACTAGGGGACTGATAACGAGGCTAGAAGTTAGTGGTATTTATGAAATAAAGATTGCTGGTGAAGGAAAATAAGGAAAAACATTACAAGTTGGTGATGGGGGTGATAGAAGTGGCCATAGCAACACAGAAAAGACGATTCTCTGATGAGCTGTTTCTATATATATATATATATATAAAAGTTAAATGATATTTTTGGAAGTTGCAAGAGTACTGGAATGGTTTATATTCCTGCACCCAAGATGCTGTACAGCAACTGCTCCAGCTCCAGCACTTAGATCTGGATGCTCTGCATGGTTCTCATGAGGTGCTGGAAGCAACACAGAAAATGTTTAAGGATCAGGGGAGTCCCAGGCACTCAGGGGGTGACACAGATATTGGGTATTACAAAGGGTAAGTAGGATGAGATCGGCAGCAGCGCCCTATTTAGTTGGAGCTGAGGAACAATTTCTTCCCCTCCAGGGTTGTCCAGGGCTGTCCCAGGCTGCCCAGGGCAGTGGTGGAG